>MU743693.1:264084-293763 GCA_026770625.1 Nicotiana glauca | reverse complement strand
CAATAATTTTTCGTTAATTTACGCTTTCAAGGTTAATACATGAGAGGATCCCAAATATTTCTATATTTTCTAAAGAAAAATCACCACAAAGTCTTAAAAATATAAATAAAATTTATATATTTATATGTCGGTTTGGTTCGGATTTTTTTACTCAATACCAAACCAAGTCAAACCAAACCTATTCAGGTTTTTAAATCGATTTGGTTTGGTTTTTCGGTTTGGTGCGGTTTTCCGGTTCGGTTTGAACACCCTTAGTTAGAACTATATCAAAGTCATGTAATAATGCTGGCTGAAACTAACATTTCTTTAAAATTGAAGTGCATGCACGGTTAAGCTAGCGTGCAACTCGACCAGAGGCGGATGCGGCTCTAAGATTTTTATAATATGGGTTTATCACTAAACAAATGATAAAATAAAGTACTTAATGGGAAATAGATTGTTATGGAAGTTTAAGGGAAAAGTTATGTACTAATTGTATGTGACTTACTTAAATTCACTATAAATTTGTTTATTCATAAACCTTAATAACATAAGAAGAAAATTTCACATGAACACTGCAATAATTTTATTAGAGAATACAATAGGATTTCAATCTACTAACATGTTAAATGCTTCAATATATTGCTCAATTGAAGATGGTGATGAAGTCTGATCAAATACAACACTTGTAAGTTGTGCATATTTACTCTCTAACACATCATATTTACTCTCTAGCCCTTTCATGCGTCCTTTTAGTGATTCGTTTTCTTTTTCAGTAGCATTCGACATCTCTAGTAATGCAGTTTTCGAGGAGTTATAAATTTGTTTATTCATAAACCCTAATAACATAAGAAGAAAATTTCACATGAACACTGCAATAATTTTATCACAGAATACAATAGGATTTCAATCTACTAACGTGTTAAATGCTTCAATATATTGCTCAATTGAAGATGATGATGAAGTCTGATCAAATATAACACTTGCAAGCTGTGCATATTTACTCTCTAGCCCTTTCATGCGTCCTTTTAGTGATTCGTTTTCTTTTTCAGTAGCACTCGACATCTCTAGTAATGCAGCTTCCGAGGAGTTACCACCTTTCAACTCCTTAGTGGTCACCAAGTCCAACTATATAACTCTTGCATTGAGGTTCAAAGTACCTCTCTACAACCTGAATGTTTGTAAGAGATGATTCAGATTGCACCATTTCTTGGATTTTAACCTATAAAATGAAAGATAATTTAATTAAATACTGCAACAACGTAAACTAATGATGTAAAATGAAAATTATCAATAAATAGACATATTTTTTATTGGTTTCAGGTTTAACAAGCTTGTTGTCCTTCTTACGAGTTTCAAAAAATATAGTTTCCACATCTGGAGGATTACTCACCAATTCATAAATGATCTCTCTAATTGGCTTCCTACCCGTACGATGAGGCATACTCAACTTAGACCTATTGACTGAATTTCTTGCACTTTCTTCCTAAATTGAAAATACATTGAAAAATTATGGTCAGCCACTTAATATTACAAGATGTTAATAAATAGCTATGATACCATACCTAAAAAGTTTCAGTTAGAAAATTGCTCCTTGACAAGCCATTCCCAATCACTCTTGTCTACCTCATTTGGCACATCTTCTAGAGCATCACGAAATGGCTTCGCTTTAATATCCTTGCGCAACAATCCTCTCCAATTGTTCCATAATTTTCTCATATGTTTCAAGACATGATCTCGTTGATCATTTATGTCATCGCTGTCAAATTTGTCCTACAATATTCAAAAGTATAAAAAAAACATGAAACTTATCTAGTAAACTAGAAAAAAAAAGTTTAACCACCTGTGAGTATCAAAAGAGATGAAAAATAAAAATTTAACCCGCTATGCTATAAGGATTGCTATGCCTCATCTATTTTGCAGGGAACATTACTGTGGCTATGCCTCATCTATTGAGGAACCTTCAAATGGTGGTATTAGCACATTGTACTCATTCCACTCTGAAGGGAAATCATGGATGAGCACAAGCATAGCAACAAGGAAAGGAAGGAGCACACTGCTGATCAGATTTTCTGTGGTATGCAGGTGCTATTACCAAATAATCCTAGGATCAAATGGGGCTTCATGGGAGGAGATACAAATACATATAGACAACTCAAAGGCACATGAACTGGAATACATCAGAGTTCACTCTAATCAGCACTGGAAAATACATGCATTCATTGAAATATTTTTCTTCAGCTGTAAACACTACTGGTGTATAGTGGAAACTGTTAAGCATGCGCGTGGAATTTGGGGTTTATGGATCATAATCATGTTACAGTCTACAACTTCAACAAATCATATAGGGGGCCAGGCAATATACAAGGAAGAACAATGTGTTTCTGAAGGAAATGTCAGAGTCATCTATCATGCTCAAGTCCTTAGGGAGGAGAACAAGGTGATGAAAATTTTCACTAACGAAGTTTTCTTTTTTGCTGGGGACGTTACTGTGGCTATGCCTTATCTCATGAGGAATCTTCACCTGGTGGTATTAGTACTAGGTACTCAGTCCATTGAGGGGGGATCATGGATGAGCACAAACATAACAGAGAGGATAAGAAGGGGCAGTTCTGATGCCTATTTTTTTCACATAAATGATCATGCATACTACTGGAGTTGGCGATGATCTCTTGATAAAATAAATATTGCACGTTGAAAAATCACAGTGCAGCAAAATAACCTACCAACCCAGTTGGAAAATCATGCAAAGATATCAAGAAAATGCAAAAGGAATGCACGCGATTTTGGGCACAAAAACAGCAAGGTGGTGCAACTTTGGACAGGACATGCGACATGGCAATTTTGGCAACATATTTTGGATGCATTAGATACAAACTGGGCGTATATCTCATTGCGATGTAATAATATGACAATCCAGGAGGGATTATATGCAAGGATATCATTAGAATGCAGATTGATATCAAGCAAAAGTGAAGGCAAAGACAGCGTCAGTCAACAGTTAAGGGCAGTACTTCTTGGTAGCAATATAAGCAGCTTGGATCATTGGAATACATGACGAGGCCAATCTGTATAGGATTTTCCTGCTCGTGCTTAGTCAAATTCTAATATAGTTTAAGATATCGTCCCGCAGAGATTGAAAAATCTATGCTACAAACTTGTAATATTTTAGCTACTATTTGAGAGAACCAAATTGATGAAAAGAGTAGGATTTTGAATTTGTAAATTACTTAAATAAAAACAATTTGTGAAAAAATTTATATTTAAAAAGTGTTGGAAATCATTGAATTCACTTGACGATATTTTTATAATAAAATCTCAATTTCTACATATATTTCACTAATGAATAATCGCTTATTGCTAATACAATTATGTTTTGCTCACTATAAAGTAAACAATTAATAATACTCTTTGAGGTTATATTATTAAGTGACTTATGACATGTGACGATAAGACCGAAATATGTGTCTTGCCTGAATTGTGCTAAGAGGTAGTAAAAACTTCGTGAGAATATTTTTACTACGAAATCAATGATATTGCTTATAACAATTCGTCCGTGAGAATTAAAATTGAAGTAAGCAAAAATCAAGATTTGGAATGCTAGATTGCTGAAAATTACCCTCTATCTATTGATTCACACTAGTCAGTATGTATCGATTTTGCTTCGTGAGAATTACAAAATCAATACAAGTAACTTGAGAAATAAATAGATAGATGTAGCTAATTAAAATCTAACACCCCGGCACAATATAAAAGTGGAGCTAGAGAACCCCAGGCCAAGTATGTAATAAAATTAAGAAAACTATTATAAAATTATATATCAAGCTTCATCAACTATCCCAACAAAAAGACACTACTCCATTATCGAGTATTTGAAAAAGAAAGAACTTCTATAATATGGCCTATATTGCCAACACTACTAGAAAATCTAAAAATTATAAGTAATGAAAGAAGAAAAAGAAAGAATAAGTGACCAAAGCTTTAAAAAATAAAGTGGCTCTTTTTACTCCTTTTCCTCGATGCTTCATACATAGAGATTTGCCTTCTATTTATAGAAGTGCATTTCTTCTTGAAGTGTTGTGATCTCAAGTGAGGAAGATGCATCTTGAGGAGAATATGTCTTGAGGAAGATGCGTCTTGAGGAAGATGCATCTTGAGGAAGATGTATCTCGATGAAGATATGTCTTGAAGAAGATGCGTCGTGGATTTCTTGCATTGTAGAGCGAATACGCTACGACTTTCTTGTTTCTTTCATTTTCTTGTTTAATTAATAGCATTCTTATCTCCTGCAAAACAGTGTTAGAAAATATAAAGAATCGAAATATTATATAAATACTTTATTTAAAATAGTATATTTTTAAGTATATAATATATGAATATTTTATATTCATCAAACTCCCCCATACTTGAATCATTTCTTGTCCTCGAGGAGAATTATTTTATTAATAATTATTGTTTCTTGTAGACTAGAAAAGTAAGAAAATAAAAATTCACATAACATTCAAATCCTATAAGTTTTTCAAGTCACCAAATCTTCACCTTATTTCTACTTCTGCTTTTGTTTGACAAAAATTTGCTCTCCTCCTTTGACGAACTTTTTGAGATTGATAACATTATGATCACAATCCTTGAGTTTCTCAAACTTTATCCATAAGCTTGCCCTTCATGTCAGTCTCCACTAATGTAGAATCAACATTGATTTTTAAAATCTTTTAAAGACTTTTTCAGGCTTTTATTGTTAGGCTTAGTGCGGGTAAGGGTAAATGAAATATTTATAGTGATTGTGTTCCTTCCAGCTTTATAATGTGAGCCAACTATTTTACCATAGGAACTAGTACAACTTAATACAAAGAAGATAAACTCTAGAGATGTCTTCATTCCCATGATTAATAACAATCAAGTCAACATTCCTTTCAACAGAAACATTCTCAATAAGTTCTAACTTCTTATACTAAGAATTTATTCCATAAGTATATTCGCATCAATTTTTTTTTTATATATACAAACCAATCCACCTTTCTTTGAACACAAACTTTACACCAAAAGTATTCCTTCATCCCGTGCTTAAATAGCCATTTCTGCTCAATTATAGCTGGAAGAAATCTTTTTTCTTTGGTTAAACCAATATGGTGTATCAAGAAGAGAAGATTTATCCCTTTTTTTTTAATTTTTTTTAGTAAGGCTCAAAGTTGGGTGCTAAAGAAAAATATGTGTGTGTGTAGTAGTAGTAGAAATAGAGAGGCTAAAAAGTGAATCAAGGAAAGCCTAATTTCATTTAAAACTCAATATTGTCTATAATTTCGACTTGATAGACATTTGGGGCAAGTTCTAGCAAAGCTTTATTGATTCTACCTGTTGAGATCACAATGCTTCTCAATTCCAACTATTTCCCAAATTAGGAGATTCATTATTGCCTTAACAAAAACACAAATACAAATATGAAAGTTATATGGCATAAATGAAAAAAAATATGTTTGAAACCATGTGAATAATTATTTGAAAACTTTAATATTATACAAGAACAACAATTAAGAATAAAATAAAAGATGAGCTTATTTGTATTTTGTCACGACCCAATTCCCACCTGGTCGTGATGGCGCCTCTCGTGAAGACAAGGCCGGCCAACATAGTATTTACACCTTCTCTTTAACAATCATTAACATGAACAAGTCTAAAGAACGAATAATGAAAACATTAATGCGGAATAATAGCGATAAAAAGGATACCATCCCAAATCCAGCCCGCAATCGGGGTGTCACAAGTCATGAGCTACTATAGAGTTTAAATAAAATACTACAAGTCTGTATCTAAGAACATAGTTCGAAGATAAATGAAATACAGATGATAAGGAAGAAACGGGGCTGTGGACATCGACAGCTACCTCGTCTCTCCGGGTCCGCCTGGTCTGGAAGGAAAATCAGCGCTCAGGAACGAACTCAGCTATGCCTGTATCTGCACACATGGTGCAGGGAGTAATATGAGTACTCCGACCCAGTGAGTAATAAAAATAAATAATGACTGAGAACATAGAATCCCATAAAGGCACAAGTAATGCTATCCCAAGCAATAAAAATCAGATAAACAGTAAAACCAGTGAAATATAGTAAGAAATTCTCTATGAAAATGGTTAAAATAATTATTCTCAATCAATAAGAAATTCTCAGAAACCTGCCCCTCGGGCGCAATATCAAACTCTCAGCTCAGTGCCTGCCCCGCAGGCTCGGTATCAATCACACAGTACAACATCAGCCCCTTGGGCTCGCTCTCAATCACATGGGTACCCGCGCTCACTGTGGGTGTGCAGACTCCGGAGGGGCTCCTTCATCCCAAGCGCTATCAATAAGACCTGAAAGCCTGAACAATATCAATGCAAGGCCTAAAAGCTTGCTCATAATACACTCGAGGCCTGAAAGGCTCCTCACATAACACTCGAGGCCTGAAAGCCTCCTCACCAATCACTCGAGGCCTAAAAGCCTCCTGACATCACTCATCATGCCCTCACATATGGCCCTCGGCCTGTATCAGTCCAAAATAGTCAAAAGCCCCTCAGGCATCAGTAAAACAATAATACTCAGCTCAAACAATAGTTCAAATATCAATTAAAACTCCAAGTTTGAGTAAAATATAGCTGAGTTCATGAAACAGTGTAAATCACATGGACTGAGTTCAAATGATATTTCAAATAGTGAGGGAAAACAGTGATGATAGTTCATAAAGAGTTCAAACACTCGGCAATAAGCCCAAATATGGCAACAAGCCCAAATCATAGTGAAAAACAACAAGTCATAGCTAGTACGCGGTAAAATATCATCCGGACTGGACCCAGTCTCAGTCCCCAATAGTAAATGACTCCGCGCTCGTCATTGAATGCGTGTCTCATCTCAACACAGCACCAAGTTGTGCAAATTCGGGGCCTCAAGCCCTTAGGACATCATTTAAAGTCATTACTCACCTCTAGCGGGCCAAAAGTCTAGCTCGCTAAGCCTTTTCCCCTCGAATCGACCTCCTCGTGCATCGAATCTGATCAAAACCACAAGGAATACGTCACAATAGGCTAATGAATCATAACCCAATTGAAAAGACTCGAAAATATCAAAAAATCACGAAGTTGGCAAAACCCGAGCCCCGGGCCCACTTCTCGAAAAATTATGAAATTCACATCACCAGACTCCTCGTCTCGCCACGAGCCCATACATATCAAATTTATCAAAATCAGAGCTCAAATGCCCCATCAAATCTCAAATTTTCATTTCAAAAACCAAACCCTAGTTCTTCCAATTTTTACCCAATTTTCCCAAGAATTAAAGGTTTATTCCTCAATAAAATGACAATTCTAGGTCACGAGACTTACTTCCAATCACTTCCCATCAAAATACTCTTCAATCTCTACCACAAATCTCTTAAGGCGGCTAACAATGGAGGAAAAGTGAATAGACTCGCGGATGAAATAATAATATAAAACCCTTCTGCCTACAACAATTTTCGCTTTTGTGGTCCCACTACCACTTATCCGGGACCGCTTCTGCGGCCAAATTCCTGCTTATGCGGATTTTCATTTAAAACCAACTTCCGCCTTTGCGACTCATTTTCCTCTTCTGCGGATTACCCAAGACCGCTTCTGCAGTTATTCACTCGCTCATCCGAAAAGGGTCCACTTCTGCGGAACTACTCTACCATACCACCGACCTCTTATGCGATGCCTCACCCGCTTCTGCATAACCGCTTCTGCAGTCCGTTTCCGCAAAAGCGGAAATACCAAATGACATCAACAACAGACCTGAAGCAAACTTCAAAACTCTCATTTAACCACTCGAATTCACCCCGAGGCCCCCGGGACCTCAACCAAAGTCATCAACATATCCCAAAACATCATACGAACCTGTTCCAATCATCAAAACACATCAAACAATACTAAAATCTTCAATTCACATTGGATTCAAGCCTAAGTTTTTTCAAAACTTCCGAAACACACATTCGATCGAAACCCCAACCAAAACTCCTCCGAATGACCTAAAATTTTCCACACACATCCAAAATCACCTAACGGAACTACTTCAACTCTCGGAATTCCATTCCGACCCCGGGTTAAAATCTCACCTACCAACCGAAATTCGCCAAAATACTAACTTCGCCAATTCAAGCCTAATTCTACACCGAACCTCCAAAACCAATTCCGCTCGCACTCCTAAGTCACAAATCATCCCCCGAAGCTGACCAAATCACTGGAACTCACATCCGAGCCCTCTAACTAAATAGTCAACTATCGATTGACTTTTCCAAAACAAGCTTTCCTTGAAGAGACTAAATGTCTCATTTCCATCTAAAACTAATCCAATTCAACTCGATCACCTCAAATACCGATAATGAAGCATAGAGAAATATAATGTGGGGGGAAACAGGGTGGTAACTCATGTGATGACGGGCCGGGTCGTCACATCCTCCCCAACTAAAACAAACACTCATCCTCGAGCGGGTCAAGAAACAAACCTGGAGCCTCAAATAAGTGAGGATATCTGCTCCGCATCTCCCGCTCGATCTCCCAAGTATCCTCCTCCACGGGCCGACCTCTCCACTGCACCTTCATTGAAGCTATATACTTTGACCTCAACTTTCGAACCTGACGACCCAAAATAGCCACTAGCTCTACTTCATATGTCAAATCATCATCCAACTGAACCGTGCTGAAGTCAAAAACATGAGACGGGTCCCCAACATACTTCCGGAGCATAGATACATGAAATACCGGATACACGCTAGACAAGCTGGGTGACAAAGCAAGCTCATACGCCACCTCCCCAATCCTCCTAAGTATCTCAAAAGGCCCAATGAACCTCGGACTCAGCTTTCCTTTCTTTTCGAACCGCATAACACACTTCATGGGCGAAACCTTCAGCAAGGCCTTTTCACCTACCATATAAGATACATCCCGAACCTTCCGGTACGCATAACTCTTCTGACGTGACTGAGCTGTACGAAGCCTCTCCTGAATCGACTTCACCTTATCTACGGCATCCTGAACCATCTTTGTCCCCAATAATCTAGCCTCGCCGGGCTCGAACCACCCAACAGGAGATCTACACTGCCTCCCATACAACGCCTCATACGGAGCCATATGAATGCTCGACTAATAGCTGTTGTTGTAGGCAAACTCTGAAAGCGGTAAAAACTCATCCCATGAACCCCCAAAATCAATAACACAGGAACACAACATGTCCTCCAATATCTGAATAGTGCACTCGGACTGCCTGTCCGTCTGAGGATGGAATGCTATGCTCAACTCTACTTGCGTACCCAACTCCCGCTAAAATACTCTCTAGAACTGAGAAGTGAACTGAGTACCCCTATCTGAGATAATAGAAACTGGAACCCCCTTAAATAGGACGATCTCACGGATAAAGATCCCTGCCGGCCGCTCCGAAGAATAAGTAGTACATACTGGAATGAAGTGCGCAGACTTGGTCAGTCGATCCACAATCACCTAAACCGAATCAAACTTCTTCAAAGTCCGAGGGAGCCCACTCATAATGTCTATAGTAATCCTCTCCCATTTCCACTCAGGAATAACCATACGTTGAAGAACACCGCCCGGTCTCTGATGCTCGTACTTGACCTGCTGACAGTTGAGATATCGAGCTACGTACCCCACAATATCCTTCTTCATCCTCCTCCACCAATAGTGCTGTCTCAAATCCTGATACATCTTCGCGGCACCTGGATGGATAGAATACCGCGAGCTGTGGGCCTTCCCCAATATCAAATCCCGGAGCCCATCCACATTGGGCACGCAAATCCGGCCCTGCATCCTCAACACACCATTACTATCAATAGTCACCTCCCTGGCATCATCATGCTGAACCCTGTCCGTAAGGACAAGCAAATGTGGATCATCATACTAGCACTCTCTAATGCGGTCATACAAGGAAGACCGAGAAACAATGCAAGCCAACACCCGACTATGCTCCGAAATGTCTAACCTCACCATCCAATTTGCCAAAGCCTGGACATCAACTGCAAAGGGCCTCTCCCCAACTGGAATTTACGCCAAGCTACCCATACTAACCGCCTTCCAGCTCAAAGCATCAACCACCACATTGTCCTTCCCCCGGTGATACAAAATGGTAATATCATAGTCCTTAAGTAACTCAAGCCACCTACGCTGTCTCAAATTAAGATCCTTCTGTTTGAACAAATGTTGGAGGCTGCGATGATCTGTATACACCTCACAAGATATGTCATATAAGTAGTGCCTCCAAATCTTCAAGGTGTGAACTATAGCAGCTAACTCCAAATCATGTACAGGGTAGTTCTTCTCATGGGGCTTCAACTGACGAGAAGCATATGCAATAACTCTACCCTCCTGCATCAACACACATCCGATCCCAACTCTCGAAGCATCACAATACACAGTGTAAGAACCTGAAGCTGATGGCAATACCAACACTAGAGTCGTGGTCAAAGCTGTCTTGAGCTTCTGAAAGCTCTCCTCGCACTCATCCGACCACACAAATGGGGCACCCTTCTGGGTCAACTTGGTCGAGGGCGATGCAATGGAAGAAAATCCTTGAACAAACCAGCGATAATACCCTGCCAACCCAAGGAAACTACGAATCTTCGTGGCTGAGGTCGGTCTAGGCCAACTCTACACCACCTCTATCTTCTTCGGATCAACCTGAATACCATCACTGGACGCCACGTGCCCCAGGAAAGCCACAGAACCAAGTCAGAACTCACACTTGGAGAACTTTGCATAAAGCTTCTCCTCCCTCAATCTCTGTGATACTACCCTCAAGTGCTGAGCGTGCTCCTCCTGGATACGCGAGTACACCAATATATCATCAATAAAAACAATCACAAATGAATCCAGATACGGCCGAAATACACTGTTCATCAAGTGCATGAACGCGGATGAGGCATTAGTCAGCCCAAAAGACATGACCAGAAACTCATAATGCCCATATCTAGTCCTGAAGGCAGTTTTCACAATATCCGAATCCCTGATCTTCAGCTGGTGGTAGCCTGAACGGAGATCAATCTTAGAGAATACCCTTGCCCCCTGGACCTAGTCAAACAAATCATCAATACGCGATAGTGGATACTTGTTCTTCACTGTCACTTTGTTTAGTTGTCTGTAATCAATGCACATTCTCATTGTGCCATCCTTCTTCTTCACAAATAGGACCGGTTCACCCCATAGTGACACACTAGGACAGATAAACCCCTTATCTAGGAGTTCCTGAAGCTGCTCCTTCAACTCCTTTAACTCTGCTAGTGCCATATGATAGGGAAGAATAGAGATGGGCTGAGTGCCCGACACCAGATCAATACCGAAATCAATGTCCCTGTCCGGCGGCATGCCCGACAAGTCTGCTGGGAACATATCAGGGAAGTCCCTCACAACGGGAACAGAATCAAGACTAGGAGTCTCAGCTCCAACATCTCTCACAAAAGCCAAATATGATAGGTAACCTTTCCCAACCATCCGCTGGGCCTTTAGGAAGGAAATCACCCTGCTGGGAACATAGTCAGTTATACCACGCCACTCAATCCTCGGAACACCCGATATGGCCAATGTGACTGTCTTAGCATGATAGTCTAAAATAGCATGGCACAGTTATAGCCAATCCATGCACAGAATAACATCAAAATCAACCATGCTCAACAGCAACAAGTCAACTCGGGTCTCCAGACCCCCAATAGTCACTAAACACGACCGATACACATGGTCTACCATAATAGTACCGCCCATCGGGGTGGATACATGAATAGGTAACGCAAGACACCTCCGGGTCGTAACCAAATGATGAGCAAAATAAGAATACACATAGGAATAGGTAGATCCGGGATCAAATAAAGCTGAGGCATCCCTGTGGCAGACTGAAATAATACCTGTGATAACAGCATCCGAAGTAATAGCATCTGACCGACCCTGAAGAGCATAGAAGCGAGCCTGACCACCACCCGATCGGCCTCCCCCTCTGGGGTGACCCCTAGCTGCCTGACCCTTGCCCCTAGCCGACGGGGTGGGTGCTGAAGAAGATGGTCCCGCAGATGAGGGCTGACCCCTCTGCTGAGACTGACTACCACGAAGCCGAGGACACTGCCTCCACATGTGCCCAAACTCCCCGCACTCATAACAGCTCCCGAGTGCTGGAGAATGGGACTGAAGAGAACCCCGCGTGCCAGAGTGACTGGCTGATGTACTCGGTCTGGAGGAACCCTGAACAGATAGAGCTCGCGATAAACCCTGTGCCGGAAGAGCGCTAAGAGATGGCTGACTCTGATGATAACCCTGATGACCCCGACCGGAAGATGACCCACGATACTCAGAGCGGGCTGACGGAGGAGGCCTGAATGAACGACCTCTTCCCTGCTAGAACTGACCCCTTGATGGAGCACCACTGAAGCTACCAGAACCTCGAGGCCTCTTGGCATCCCTCTCCTCTCTGTCCTGATAGCGAGCCATCTCAATGTCACGAGCAATATCAACTGCCTCCTCAAAGGAAATACCCGGAACTCTCTCTCGAGTCATCAGAACACGAAGGTGATAGTTAAGTCCATCTACAAACCTCTTGATCCTCTCTCTATCGGTCAGGACTATTCATGAGGCATGACAGGCTAACTCAGAAAATCTCGCCTCATACCGGGTCACAGTCATATCCCCCTGTCGAAGCCACTCGAACTGCCTACGCAGCTCCTCTCTCTGAGACTGTGGTACCCACTTCTCCAAAAAGATAGTGGAGAAATCCTGCCATGATAAAGGCGCTGCACCTGCCGACCTACGCCGCTCATATGCCTCCCACCATGTGAAGGCAGCCCCAGTGAACTGAAATGCGGTGAATGCTACTCCACTGGACTCCAAAATCCCTACCGTCCGAAGCATACGCTGACACTTGTCAAGAAATTCCTGGGCATCCTCACCCTGAGCACCACTAAAAACTAGAGGCTGGAGCCCACTGAACCTCTCGAGACGACGCTGCTCGTCATCTGGCATCGCTGGAACTACAAAATCCTAAACTGGTACAACCGGCTGAGCTAGAACTACTCCCGGTGTCTGTAAGCCCTACACCACCTGCTCAAGTGTGCGAGCAGTGGGGGTCTGGCTGCCTCCCCCTGCCTGAGAAGTAACTGCTGTAGTAGTGGTTGAAACTACCTGGGCTAGGTCAGTGCAAACTGATAGTATCTGTGCCAAGGTCTCTTGGAGACCCGGAATCACAATGGGCACTGCCGGTGCCTGAACAGGTCCTGCTGGAATGTCTACAGCTAGGGCTTGATCCTGAGCCAGGGCAACTGTTGGAGCAACAGGTGCTGCCCTCGCGGCTCTGCCTCTAACACGACCACGACTGCGTCCACGGCCTCTCGTGCCCTCAGTAAGTGGTACCGGTGGTCGTCCGTCCCGTCCTGTAGCGCGGGTCCTTGCCATCTGCGAGAGAATAGAACACAGAAGTTTAGTTCTCGGATCAACAAAGTCGCACGACAAGAATTTCAAGAATGTGAAGTTTTCCTAAGGGTTCTGCATCCTCTCGAGGATAAATACAGACGTCTCCGTACCGATCCGCGAGACTCTACTAAACCTGCTCATGACTCGTGAGACCTAGTAACCTAGGCTCTCATACCAACTTGTCACGACCCAATTCCCACCTAATCATGATGGCGCCTCTCGTGAAGACAAGGCCAGCAAACACAGTATTTATACCTTCTCTTTAACAATCATTAACATGAACAACTCTAAAGCACGGATAATGTAATCATTAATGCGGAATAACAACGATAACAAGGATACCATCCCAAATCCAGCCCGCAATTGGGGTGTCACAAGTCATGAGCTACTACAGAGTTTAAATGAAATACTACAAGTATGTATCTAAGAACATAGTTCGAAGATAAATGAAATACAGATGATAAGGAAGAAACGGGGCTGTGGACTTCGACAACTACCTCGTCTCTCGGGTTCGCCTGGTCTGGAAGGAAAATCAGCGCTCAGGAACGAACTCAACTATACCTGTATTTGCACACATGGTGCAGGGAGTAATGTGGGTACTCCGACCCAGTGAGTAATAAAAATAAGTAACGACTGAGAACATAGAATCCCATAAAGGCAGAAGCAATGCTATTCCAAGCAGTAAAAATCAGATAAACAGTAAAACCAGTGAAATATAGTAAGAAATTCTCTTTGAAAACAGTTAAAATAATTATTCTCAATCAATAAGAAATGCTCAGAAACCTGCCCCTCGGGCGCAATATCAAACTCCTTGTCTCGCCACGAGTCCATACATATAAAATTTATCAAAATCGGAGCCCAAATGGCCCCCTCAAATCTCAAATTTTTATTTCAAAAACCAAGCCCTAGTTCTTCCAATTTTTACCCAATTTTTCCAAGAATTAAAGGTTGATTCCTCAATAAAATGATATTTCTAGGTCACGAGACTTACCTCCAATCTCTACCACAAAGCTCTTAAGGCGGCTAACAATGGAGGAAAAGTGAATAGACTCGCGGATGAAATAATAATATAAAACCCTTCTGCTTACAACGATTTTTGCTTCTGCGGTCCCATTACCGCTTATGTGGGACCACTTCTGCGGGCAAATTCCCGCTTATGTGGATTTTCATTTAAAACCAACTTCTGCCTTTGCGAATCATTTTTCACTTCTGCGGATTACCCAAGACCGCTTTTGCGGTTATTCACTCGCTCTTGCGAAATAATAATATAAGGCTCCATTACTTCACCCTCATGCGGACCCGCTGATGCGAAAAGGGTCCGCTTCTGTGGAACTACTCTACCATACCACCGACCTCTTATGAGATGCCTCACCCGCTTCTGCATAACCGCTTCTGCAGTCCGTTTCCGCAAAAGCGGAAATACCAGATGACATCAACAACAGACCTGAAGCAAACTTCAAAACTCTCGTTTAACCACTCGAATTCACCCCGAGGCCCCCGGGACCTCAACCAAAGGCACCAACATATCCCAAAACATCATACGAACCTGTTCCAATCATCAAAACACATCAAACAACACTAAAATCGTCAATTCACATTGGATTCAAGCCTAAGTTTCTTCAAAACTTCCGAAATACACATTCGATCGGAACCCCAACCAAAACTCCTCCGAATGACCTGAAATTTTGCACACACATCCAAAATCACCTAACGGAACTACTTCAACTCTCGGAATTCCATTCCTATATCCAGGCCAAAATCTCACCTACCAATCGGAATTCGCCAAAATACTAACTTCGCCAATTCAAGCCTAATTCTACACCGGACCTCCAAAATCAATTCCGCTTGCACTCCTAAGTCACAAATTATCCCCCGAAGCTGACCAAATCACCGGAACTCACATCCGAGCCCTCTAAATAAATAGTCAACTGCCGGTTGACTTTTTCAAAACAAGCTTTCCTTAAAGAGACTAAATGTCTCATTTCCATCTAAAACCAATCCAATTCAACTTGATCACCTCAAATACCGATAATGAAGCATAGAGAAATATAATGTGGGGGAAACGGGGCGGTAACTCACGTAACTACGGGCCGGGTCGTCACATATTTACTATTGGTAAGTTTTATAACCAGCAGACTAATGCCAAATACTAATAATTCTATTGTCTTGTACAGTTTAAAACCATATAGAGGTATTTTACATGTAAAAAGAAAATAAAAATCTTTTTGTCTTTCAAATTTACAATCACAGAAAAAAGCTTGAACGAAACTGTGACCACACATATTCTATGTGCAATAGACTGGACTAGCTTTTAGACCTTATCATTCATGGGGTCCGGGTTTAAATATAAACCAAAATTTACCTGTGCCACCATTTGAATTGCATCATTAAATTGTTGACTAACCGGTCACTTAGGCATACCGATTACCATGGAGTTACTCTTGTTTAGGTGACTTTGTTTTTATAGAGACCTTCATAAGATGTTTCGATTGTACAATAATCTGGATATTAACCAGATCAATTAGTTAAGCATTTAATTACTCAAATCTATGTTGGACTTATAAGGCTCCATTACTTCACCCTCAATGGCTACGGGTAAGGAAATTGTAGTTCTGAGTTTAATATCATCAGCTCGACTTATTAACAGCGGAATGTATTGGGCTATCAAGGTTACCGATGGTTGTTGCTCAAAATAGCCTCCAAACACAACTTTAACCTGTGACCATTTACCTTAAATTTGTCTCCTCCATTGATTTGTTGAATTTCAATTGCCCCATATGGAGTAAAATCTATAACATTATAAGGACCTGTTCACCTGAATTTTAATTTCCCTGGAAATAGCCTCAGCTTGCTATCATAAAGAGGTACTTGATCTTCAATCTTGAAACTTTTTTGTCAGATCAAATTGTCATGCCATATTTTTGTTTTTTCTTTGAATATTCTGGTGTTGTCATAAGCTTCCAACCTTAGTTCTTCCAATTCATTAACCTGAAAAAATCTTTTTTTACCAGCAGAGGTTAATTCAAAGTTTAATACTTTTAGTGCCAAAAAGCTTTGTGTTCTAATTCAACTGGCAAATGGCAAGCCATTCCAAAGATTAATTTATATGGGGATTTTCCAATTGGCGTTTTGAACGCCGTTCGGTATGCCCATAATGCATCATCTAATTTTAAAGACTAGTCTTTTCTTGAAATTCCAACCGTCTTTTCAAGAATTCTTTTTAACTCATGGTTGGAAACCTCAACTTGTCCTTGTGTTTGAGCATTATATGGTGTTCCAGTTTTGTGAGTCATACCATATTTTGATAGGAAAGCAGAAAATTGCCTATTCATGAAATGAGTTCCTTGATCACTAATGATGACTCGAGGTGTGCCAAATCTAGTAAAAATATTTTTTCTTAGAAAATTGCACACTGTATGAGCATCATTCTTCCTTGTGGGGATGGTTTCAACCCATCTTGATATGTAATCCACAGCCACAAGGATATATTCAATGAATGAGAAGAAGCAAAAGGACCCATAAAATCTATTCCCCAAACATCAAATATTTCACATACCTGTATTGATTGTAATGGCATCTCATCTCTCTTAGTGATATTACCTATTTTCTGACACCTGTCACATTGTGCAACATATGCTCGAGCATCTTTGAAGAGTGTTCGCCAGAAAAATCTGGCCTCCAATAGTTTAAATGCCGTACAGTTTGCAGCATAATGACCTCCAATTGCTCCATCATGACAGTGATACAAAATTTTTGTCATCTCTTCTTCAGATACATACCTCATGATGATATTATCTGCACAAATTTTGAACAAGTAAGGTTCATTCCACAAATAATACTTAACATCAGAAATAAACTTTTTTCTCTGCTGGTAAGAGAGATCTTAAGGTGTCCATCTTCCAACCAAGTAGTTAGCAATATCTGCGAACCAAGGTGGTTGAGTCACAATAGAGTCAACTGAAAAATGTGCTCATCAAGAAATTCTTCTTTTATCTCGCTGAACTCAAGGGGAGTATCTTCTAGTCTAGAAAAATGGCCAGCTACCTAATTCTCTATTCCTTTTTTATCTTTTATCACAAGGTCAAATACTTGCAGAAGTAAAATCCATCTTAACAATCTAGGTCGAGCATGTTTTTTGGCTAAGAGGTATTTTAAAGCTGCATGGTCAGTAAAAATAGTGACCTTTGTTCCTATCAAATAAGAATAAAATTTATCAAATTCTACTGCCAGTAACTCTTTTTCTGTTGTGGAATAATTCAGTTGAGCCTCATTCAGTGTTCTACTGGCATAGTAAATAGGACAAAAAATCATATCCTTTCTCTAGCCTAAAACTGCTCCAACTGCTGTATCACTAGCATCACACATAATCTCAAAAAGTTGACTCCAATCAGGGGACACAACTATAGGGGCAGTTGATAATTTGTCACGACTCCAATCCCGATCGTGATGGCGCCCAACACGATTGCTAGGCAAGCCCGGCCATTTGAACACTCTCAACCCAAACAAAAAATCTCATTACCAGTTGATTAAGTTAATTTAGCAGTTAACAAGATTAATAATCCGATAGTAAATAGAAACCACACCGAAAACTAGAATAACTGTCAAAACAACTCCCAACAGATTTGGGGTCATGAGTTTAGAGCCTCTAATACAATTGAGTAGCAAAATCGAAGCATAAAAGAGTCTAGGATGCGAAATCAAAAGAGATAAGGGAGGAGTCGGGTCCTGCGGACGCCAAGCAACTACCTCGACAACTCCTGAGATAATCTGGAGAGCAACAACAACGCTACTAAGACTCCGAAACACCTGTATCTGCACACATGGTGCATAAAGTAAAGTGAGTACTCCAACTCAGTGAGTAATAGGCATATATAATGACTGAAGATAAGAATTCACGAAATACCACAATGTAAAGCTTTAACCAGCAATTCAGTATAATTAATGGTGAAATAGAAACAAAACAATGACAGGTAGATCAGATAAATATCAATGCATGAATGCAATGCAATGCACATAACCGCTGCGGCTCGCAGCCCGATCCATTTGGGTACCCGCGCTCACTGTGGGGGTTCAGACTCCGGAGAGGATCCTACAACCCAAGCGCAATATCATCATAACATCACTGCGGCGTGCGGCCCGATCCATACTCAGTCCAGAATATGCAAGTGATTCACTAGGTCGATGTTACAACCCATATCCACACGCGTTAGTTCATGCCATATGTTAGTTAACACAAATCCAATAAGGAATTATCCTTGAGATGATAAGAAGTTAATCCTATTGATCTTAAGTGAGACAAGGGTGCATAAGGGTGATTAACAAGTATTAGAAGTTAAACGAATCAAAGATGTTGTATCGTATTTTCGGGTAAACCTATAGGTACTTAATATACTCAGGAGGTCATGTTTTAAGGTATTTTAATCATATAATATCCGTATCATAAGTCTTGAAGTCAAACGAGTTATGAAACAAAAGTCGACAAAAGTTGTCACAACTTAGGTTCATAGTTTTACTTAAACTTTAGGTCAAATGTTATTAAGCTTTTCTCCCAATATACTTGGAATTAAGGGGTGATCTACCCACCAAATTGAAGATCTATGAGTCTAGTTTCCAACGCATTAAACCGTTTATCAATACGACATTGGAGTAGAGAGATATAGGCATTTTTGTGAGACTGCACAAGCTGCTATGTGACAAGTAGGTGTGTCACCTACTTGTTTAAATGATGGCCCAATAAGAGGGAATTTCGGGGCAGCTATTGAGCCCATTTAAAGTGTTATCTCCTTCAATATAAACCTCATTATATATCACAAATAATCAGACCTAAACCCCTGCAAACTTCCTCCCAAAAATTCTCCACAAACCCTAATTGATTTTCCCTCTCTTTCAAGTTCAAATTAGGGGTAAACCCTAGAGTTTGAAGAACCAAGATAAAGGCTGAGTTATCCAACAAGTAAGGTGAGTTTAATGCTGTATTTCATACATTTATTCTTCTGTTAATTCATGGTAACTCGTTCTATACATGTAAGAACTCACGGGACGGTGATCGGAAGCCGTGAGTTCAAGTTATTCACTTGTAGCGGACTGTTTTGTGGACTGTTTTGTGCTGCTGTTGGGCTCCGTTTTTATTATTGTTTTGTGGAGTTTTGGAGGAGGCAGGGTGTGGAGAAACACCATATATATGTTGGGTTGTGGTCTGTTAGTTCTTCGTAATATTTTTGGGTCGTTTGATACGACTATGGTGTCCGTCGTATGTATGAAGTGATTAGGTTGTGTGTGGACTGTTTTGGGAGGCTCAATATGTTTATTAATGATGTTGTTTAGGCTGTTTGGTGATTGTTTTGAATGGTGTGAAGTCATATATATAGGGGAGGTGCTGTCCGTTTCATCGTAAAATAGGTTGTGGTCGATACATAATAGTTATGACGCTTGAATGATAACTATAGTATCGTTTCTCTTGTTGTAGACTAAGGAGTCGTGAAAATTGCATAGCTTGAGATTGGGGCAGTATATACAAGGTATGTGAGGCTATACCTTTCCTTCTTTTGCACGACTCCGATTATACATAATGTAATGAACGAGCTTCCAAAGATACTCTACTCTTAGAAGCTAGCAGTACTTATATTGTTTCCCCTCTTATGGAACAATTGATGTTAATGTTGCTTATGTTATCAATGTTGTTGGTACTTCCTGATTCTTATAAGGTTCATAGTGAAGAGTTAGTCCTAATAACGTGTACAAAGGATACCTTATGTCACTCCTAAAGGTTTATAACGTAATCCCATGAGTCGAGCATGCAATATATATATATCTATTTTACTCTACCGAGCCACGCTATAGACGGTCGGGTACGACACCTACTGTGCAACCACTGATCAGTTGAGTTTTACTGAGCTCCACGTGGCCTGGTATGATTCTACCGAGCCTTATGATGGCCGGGTATATTTTTACCGAGCCTACTATGGCCGGGTACGATATGATGATGATGATGCCCACAGAGGCGTATGTTTTAAAAGTTTATGTATTTATACATATGTATTATGCATTTCTTGTCAGTAGTCCTCAGAGGTACTTAGATGTTACAGGTTGTATATTCTCTATCCCTGCTTATATTACTGTTCGTATTTATGGTTCCCTGCCTTACATACTCGGTACTTTATTCGTACTGACGTCCTTTTATGTGTGGACGCTACATGTCGTGCTGCAGGTCCTGATAGACAGGCAAGTGCAACTCCCCCACCACAGTAGGCTGTCCAGTTCAGCGGTGATTGGCAAGATCCCTTCTCCGGACATGCCTTGGTCTTGGTATGCATTTTTGTTATAGACATTATGGGTATGTCGGGGCCCTGTTCCGTCTATGTTGCAGCACTTATGTTCCTGTAGAGGCTCATAAACATGTGTAAACTCATATATAGTTTGGTATGCCTTGTCGGCTGGTTTTTGTTGTATAGCCTTTCATGATAGTGTGGTAGCTCGTACCATATATATATAGTTTCTTGATTGTCTGGTCCTCCCATGTTATGTAGGTTCATGCCATCATATTTTATTATTGGTTATCCATGATCCATGTCTACCATTTATATTGACCTCCTCAGCCCTAAAAGATAATAAAGAAGATTAGATAAAATGTACGTTGGTGCTCGGCAAGTATGGTCGGGTGCTAGTCATGGCCCTCCAGTTTGGGTCGTGACAGGCGATGTCAAGTAATAGCTCTCAGCTCCAAACTTAAGAAAATGTAGTTTAAGTTTTAAAACGTTAGAAGTATGACTGGACATTTCAAAACAGTGTTTAACTTAGGACTGAAACTATTTAACATGCTAAGTATCATTAAAACAGTGAAAATAATCCCTAAAGGATTCAAGTAATCAGCATAAAGCCCAAATATATCCATAAATTCCAAGTAGGATGATCACCAATCAATCTCTAGACAAGAACACAGTATGAACATCACTCGGGACGGACTAAGTCGCGGTCCCCAATCACAAACGACCTTGCACTCATTATAGAGTACGTGTCTCACCTCAATATAGTGTCACAATGCGATATATCGGGGTTTCAAACCCTCAGGTCATCATCTACATCTATTACTCACCTCAAGCCGGCCACAAGTCTAGCTCGCTATGCCTTTTCCTCTCGAATCAACCTCCTCGCATGCCGAATCTGATCAAAACCACAAGGAATACATTACTATAGGTCAAAGAAACATAATCCAATCGAAAAGACTCGAAAAATACCAAAAATTACCAAGTTGGCAAAACCCGAGCCCCGGGCCCACTTCTCGAAAAATTACAAAATTTACATCACCGGAAACCTCGTCTCACCACGAGTCTACACATATCAGATTTACCGAAATCGGAGTCCATTTGACCCTCCAAATTCCAATTTTAACTGAGAATTTCTCAAGCCCTAACTCACCCCCTTTTTGATGAATTTCCACCAATTTACATGTTAATCCTACCATAAACTTGAATAATTAGGCCAAGGGACTTACCTCCAATCGATTCTCAGTCAAAACCCTAAAACAATCTCGCCCAAAGTTCTCCAAGTCGCTAAAAAATGGTGGAAACTACCTCTTGCTCGCGGATGAAATATAACATTTAAACCTTTCTGTCCACAGTCATTTTTCGCTTATGTGGTCCCGCTTCCGCTTATGCGGGACCACTTCTACGACCAAAACCCCACTTTTGCGGTCTTCATTTAAAAATCCAACTTTTGCTTATGCGACTAAGATTCCGCCTCTGCGGATCGCCCAAAACCGCTTCTGCGGCTAAATGTCCGCTACTGCGGACCCGTTAATGCGAACCACATTCGGCTTCTGCGGAACTTCTCAACTCCACACGAAAATTGCTTCTGCGCTCCTTTTCCCGCTTCTGCGGTCCATTTTCGCAGAAGCGGAAATACCAGATGACAGCAAAATGAACCTGCAGCAAAACTTCAAAACTCTCGTTTAATCACCCCGAGGCCCCCGAACCTCAACCAAAACACCAATACATCAGAACACCTCATTCAAACTTGTTCCAACCCTCAAAACACATCAAACACTGCTAAAACCATTAAATCACATTAGATTCAAGCCTAAGTTTCTTAAAAACTTCTGAATTGCACATTCGATCAAAAACCCGACCAAAACACCTCCGAATGACTTGAAACTTTATACACATATCCAAAATCACCTAATGGAGCTACTGCAAGTTTCGAAATTCCATTCCGAGCCTCGGATCAAAATCTCACCTATCAACCGGATTTCGCCAATATACCAACTTCGCCAATTCAAGCCTAATTCTACACCGGACCTCCAAAATCACTTCTGATCACGCCCCTAAGTCACAAATCACCTCCCGAAGCTAACTGAATCATCGGAATTCACATCCGATCCCTCTAACTCATAAGTCAACATCCGGTTTTCCAAACCAAGGCTTCCTTAAAGAGACTAAGTGTCTCACTTCCTATCCAAACCAATCCAATTCGACTCTAACTCACCTGATGACAATAATGGAACATGAAGAAGTAGTGATTGGGGAAAACGGGCTGTAATACATGAGACGACGGGTCGGGTCATTCATAATATCTCCTTAAGGGTGTCAAAAGCTATCATACAATCACCTGAAAAATCAAACTTAATATCTTTCATCAAGAGGTTAGTCAGAGGTTTTGAAATCTTTGAAAAATCCTTTATGAAACGTCTGTAGAAACCTGCATGACCTAGAAAGCTTCTAATGCCTTTAACAGTTGTGGGAGGGGGTAATCCTGCTATAAGATTAATTTTAGCCTTATCAACTTCTATCCCTTTAGCAGTGATTTTATGTCCTAAAATAATTCCCTCAGTAACCATAAAATGACATTTTTTCCAATTAAGAATCAAGTTTGTCTCTTCACATCTCTTAAGAACTAAAGTCAAGTGATAAAGACAATCCTCAAATGTTTTTCCAAAGAGTGTAAAATCATCCATAAAAATTTTAAGAAATTTCTCAGTCATGTCAGAAAAAATTACTGACATGCAACGCTGAAATGTAGCAGGGGCGTTGCACAGACCAAATGGCATTCTCCTATAAGCATATGTTCCATGAGGACATGTGAAGGTTGTCTTATCCTGATCTTCTGGTGCAATTGGTATCTTGTTATACCCTGAATATCCATCAAGAAAACAATAAAAACCATATCCTGCAATTCTTTCTAACATTTGATCAATAAATGGTAAAAGAAAATGATCTTTTCTGGTAGCATTATTGAGACGTCTATAATCAATACAGACTCTCCATCCTGTAACAATCCTCATAGGTATGAGTTCATTATTTTCATTCTTTATAACTGTCATACCTCCTTTCTTTGGTACTACCTGAACTGGACTTACCCAAGGGCTATCTGAAATTGGGTAAATAATACCTGCCGCTAGAAGCTTGACAATCTTCTTTTTCACCACTTCCTGCATTGCAGGATTCAATCTCCTTTGGGGTTGGATTATTGGCTTGTAGATATCTTCCATGAGGATTCTATGCGTACAAATTGCTGGACTAATCTCTTTGATATCCTCTACAGTCCACCCTAAAGCTTCTTTTTGTGCTTTTAAGACTTGAATTAGTCTTTCTTCTTGTTCTCCAGTCAAGGAAGATGAAATAATTACTGGAAATAATTCTTGCTCAAGATAAACATATTTTAAATGAGAAAGAAGAACTTAAAGTTTAATTTTTGGTTGAACTTCTTCTGATTGCATCTCCTTATCCTCGGAATCTTTTTCCAGTATTTCAGCTTCTCTCCTAATTGTGGGATCATCATCTTGTGCGGTGCCTGATTTGGTCAAACATCTTTCCATTGAGTCTGAAATTAATTGATCATCTTTGAATTCATCTGCAAGATCACTAATCATGTCAATAGAAAAGCATGAAGATGATGTCTCATCTCCTGAAAATCTTAGTATCTTTTGCATATCAAAAATGACTCTTTCTTCATCAACTCTCAAGATTAGTTGCCCTTGATAAATATCTATGATCGCTCTTCCTATAGCAAAAAATGGTCTACCCAAAATTATCGGTTCATCAGGACATTCTTTCATTTCAAGTACTATAAAATCTACAGGGAAAACAAACGTATCTACTCTTACAAGCACATTTTCAATTATTCCCTTAAATTTTTTAGTACTTTGATCTGCAAACTGAAGAGAAACACCTATGTCCTTCATTTCACCCAAATCTAATTTTCTAAAGATAGAAAATGGCATCAAATTTATTGAAGCTCTAGAATCACAAAGTGCTTTTTCAAAATACACTCCTCCCAAAGTGCATGGAATTGTAAAACTGCCAGGATCACCCAAGTTTTTGCGGTAGCTTATTTTGAAGTATAGCACTACATTTTTCAGTAAGCATTACCACAGAAACTTCTTCTAATTTTCTTTTACTTGACAAAATTTCTTTTAAAAATTTAGCATATGAAGGCATTTGCATCAAATCATCAGTGAAAGGAATATTAATATGAATTTGTTTCTAGATTTCTAAAAACTTTGCAAATTCACCATCAAGCTTTTCTCTTTTCATTTTTTATGGAAAAGGAATTGTCACAGGGAGAGGAATAATTTTTTCAATATTTTTCTCTTCTTTTTTCTTGACATCTTTATCTTCTTATGGTTCAGAGGGTGTTTCAACATTTTTACCTTTGTTTACTTGTTGTTCTGACTGGTTTTCTTCTTGTCTGACTTTATTGGGTTCATCAAGCTCCTTACCTGATCTTAAGGTGATGGCCTTAAGGTGTTCCTTTGGATTTTTCTCTGTATTGCTTGGTAAGGGGCCTTGAATTTTTTCTGACACAAGAGTCGCTAATTGGCTCAGCTGGATTTTCAAAATTTTAAGGGCTGAATTTTGGCTTTCCATTTTTTCATCAGTGACCTTAATGTATTTGTACAAAAGATCATCAAGACTTGGATATTTTGCTGAGGCCTTTGCTGATATGGATCTGCATGCTGATAAGGTCTGAAATTTGATTGCCTATGATTTTGATATTGGTAACTAGGTGGACCTTGTACCTGTGGCTTCTGGAAGCTCTGAAAGTTCTCGGCACCATTTGGATTGCTCCATTGAAATCCTGGATGTTTATGTGCCATTGGACTTACAAAGGGATCCTGCTTGTAACTGATTGCATTGACATGTTCATCATTTTGATTGATTGCTTGGCATTCATGATTCAGATGGTTTCCTCCACACATATCACAAGCCTCAGACTGACTTGATTGTTTTGTATTCACCTGAAAAGATTAAAATTTTTGTGCCAAAGAAACAATATGTTGTGTTAGTGTGTTTAAAACATCAACTTGATTTATCGTAGTGGCTTTTTTGATGATTACACGCTCAGATGGCCATTGAATGGCATTTTCAGAAATTTCATTCAATAACTGCAATGCTTCTTCTGTTGTTTTTCCCATCACAAAACCTCCTGCAGCTGCATCAATCACATTTCTAGAAGAGGGTTTTAACCCGTGATAAAAAAATATACAATTGCATGTGTTCAGGAATATCATGGTGCGGACATTTTCTTAACATTGATTTTAATCTTTCTCAAGCTTGATAAACTGACTCAGTATCAATCTGTAAGAAATTAGATATTTCTTGCCTTAAGTTTGTTGTTTTAGCAGGAGAAAAATATTTATTCAAAAACTTCTGAGTCATCTGGTCCCACGTGGTAATTGACCCTTGAGGTAAACTTCGCAACTACGTCCTGGTATCTCCTTTTAAAGAAAAAGGAAATAGCCTTAACTTCATTGCTTCAGGAGGAACTCCAATATACTTAGCAGTTTCAACAAGTTCTAGAAAATCAATTAAATGACTATGTGGATCTTCACTTGAATCTCCTGTAAAGATACAAGATTGTTGACTTGTTTGAATAAGGCCGGTCCTAATTTCAAAGTTGTTTGCTGCTACTGGGGGTTTTCTGACACTAGATTTACAATTGAAGCGGTCAGGCCTAGCATAATCCCTTAGGATTCTGCTTGCTGGTCTTCGCACTACTTCATCAAATTGATCTTCTAAATGGACTGGTGGTGGCACTTCGGGTGGATTGATATCTTCTACTCCCTGGTTTTCCATTCCTTCACAAGCTACGCTCTGAGAAGATGATGTTTGTTCTTTCCTGCGTAATCCAAGAGATCTTTCAATTTCAAGATTGTAATGTGCCAACTCTTTTGTAGAAGAGCGGGTCATAAACTAAGTAATTTTTTATTTTATTTTTTTTAAGTAAAGAAAATTAAAGTTTTTTTTTAAAGAGAATTAAACTTAATTCCTACAATAACAGTATAACTAAAAGAAAATAGTAAAAGAAAAATAGTAGTAGTGAATAGTACACTTAGTGATAATTATTATCAATATTAAAGGAAAAGATAGTTAGTACAAATAGTATATTATGATGAAAGTACTATGATATGAAGTTGTTGTCAATATCATAAGAGTTATAGATATACACATTAATTATATCTACACATGTTAATAATAAAAACAGTAGGTAATAGTTACAATAATGAGAAAGAAAGAAAAGAAGAACTTTTATATTACTACGAAAAAAAATATGTTAGAATAGATATAGTAGTAATAGTTATAGAAATATTTAGTAGGTGATGATAATACTAACAAAAATAAAGATACCAATACATATAATAATATATTCTCAAATTAGTAATAAAATATTTAATTTGAAGTAGACTTATACCAATCCCCTACAACGACACCAAAAATTTGACGAGGCCAATGTGTATAGGATTTTCCTGCTTGTGCTTAGTTAAATTCTAATATAGTTTAAGATATCGTCCCACAGAGATTGGAATATCTATGCTACAAACTTGTAATATTTAGCTACTATTTGAGAGAACCAAATTGATAAAAAGAGTAGGATTTTGAATTTGTAAATTACTTAAATAAAAATAATTTGTGAAAAAATTTATATTTAAAAAGTGTTGAAAATCATTGAATTCACTTGACGATATTTTTATAATAAAATCTCAATTTCTACATATATTTCACTAATGAATAATCGCTTATTGCTAATACAATTATGTTTTGCTCACTATAAAGTAAACAATTAATAATACTCCTTGAGGTTATATTATTAACTGACTTACGACAAGTGACGATAAGACCGAAATATGTTTCTTGCCTGAATTGTGCTAAGAGGTAGTAAGAACTTCGTGAGAATATTTTTACTACGAAATCAATGATATTGCT
Source organism: Nicotiana glauca (assembly GCA_026770625.1). Taxonomy (NCBI): domain Eukaryota; kingdom Viridiplantae; phylum Streptophyta; class Magnoliopsida; order Solanales; family Solanaceae; genus Nicotiana; species Nicotiana glauca. The sequence continues at coordinate 266,148 of MU743693.1, read as the reverse complement.
TATAACAATTCGTCCGTGAGAATTAAAACTGAAGTAAGCAAAAATCAAGATTTGGAGTGCTAGATTGCTGAAAATTACCCTCTATCTACTGATTCACACTAGTCAGTATGTATCGATTTTGCTTCGTGAGAATAACAAAATCAATACAAGTAACTTGAGAAATAAATAGATAGATGTGGCAAATTAAAATCTAATACCCGGCACAATATAAAAGTGGAGCTAGAGAACCTCAGGCCAAGTATATAATAAAACTAAGAAAACTATTATAAAATTATATATCAAGCTTCATCAACTATCCCAACAAAAAGACGCTACTCCATTATCGAGTATTTGAAAAAGAAAGAACTTCTATAATATGGCCTATATTGCCAACACTACTAGGAAATCTAAAAATTATAAGTAATGAAAGAAGAACAAGAAAGAATAAGTGACCAAAGCTTTAGAAAATAAAGTGGCTCTTTTTACTGCTTTTCCTCAATGCTTCATACATAGAGATTTGCCTTCTATTTCTAGAAGTGCATTTCTTCTTGAAGTGTTGTGATCTCAAGTGAGGAAGATACATTTTGAGGAGAATATGTCTTGAGGAAGATGCGTCTTGAGGAAGATGCATCTTGAGGAAAATGTATCTCGATGAAGATATGTCTTGAAGAAGATGTGTCGTGGATTTCTTGCATTGTAGAGCGAATACGGTACAACTTTCTTGTTTCTTTCATTTTCTTGTTTAATTAATAGCATTCTTATCTCTTGCAAAACATTGTTAGAAAATATAGAGAATCGAAATATTATATAAATACTTTATTTAAAATAGTATATAATATATGAGTATTTTATATTCATCGAGACATGCTATTGTTACTGGGAGGACATATTGGATAATTGGAATGGTAAGTCAATAGAAACGGTATCACGAGATCATAAAATGGAGCTTCATATCAATACAATATGGGCAGTGCTAAATATGCAAGGAATTAGGGGCAATATATGCAATCAGCGCAGTTGGAATGTAATTTTTTTCATTTGCACCGGGTGTCCGAGTCTCTAAGAACTCCGACTAATTCCAGGGGTACATAGGCCCTCGGCAAGGAGTTACCCCCAAGTGCACCACGGTTAATTCCGGCTTTAACCAGTCCGATGACCCTCAGAAATTATTTGCACCCAGTGGATTTCAAACTTGAGACCTTGAAATGGAGCAAACCCCAAGGCTCAAGTCAATTGCCACCAGGCCAACCCCTGAGGGTTTAGTTGGACTGTAATTTTTCAATGGCTAGTTTTTATAATTCATTTTCTTAGTCTTTTTATTATGCAATTTGTGATATTAGTGACAAGTTCATAGCTCAAGACTAGTAATAGGATTCATGTAATTGTCAAGTTTTATTTCTTTCATCATTGAAGATCTCTTGACAATATATTTTAATTTATTTTATTTTCTATATATATAAAAACTAGCCCCATGCACATCGCCTAGTGAATTCGCTAAAAAAAAGGACTGCAATGGTGTGTCACCCACGACGAACCGGATGATGACTGTGATAATAGAGACAATCTATATGATTCTAGTGAATTTTATTAAAGGAGACACCAAGGTTTTGTGGCCAGTCAGAGAGCAGATCACTCAATTGCTTACATTTCATATAAGATTTTTCTACGGGGAAGACAATTGTGTAGCAGATGCTGTTAGGAATAAATCCCGAAATAAATAGTATTCACGGTATTAGTGATAAACGCAGAACACTAAGTTATGGTTAAATCAGCAAGAATAGAAATGCAGCAATAATGATACCAAGATTTTTACGTGGAAACCTTTCTGAATAAGGAAAAAAACCACGGCCAAGAAGAGCAACTGATATCACTATAGCGAGGAATTTTATACTGTGTAGTAACGAGTAAATATACTCCTAAGACCACTACACCCTAAAAAAGAAGTAAACACTCTTGTGCCTTTTTCACCTCACTACAATATCTCTCACACTCTATTTTTCTTCACAAACTATTTTCTTATAGTTTATGGACTTGCTCTCTCTTTTCTCTCTTTGTTGGTGTGTAGAAATGAGAGTTGAAGCTCTC
>MU743693.1:242100-260694 GCA_026770625.1 Nicotiana glauca | reverse complement strand
TATGGTTAAATCAGCAAGAATAGAAATGCAGCAATAATGACACCAAGATTTTTACGTGGAAACCCTTCTGAATAAGGAAAAAAATCACGGCCAAGAAGAGCAACTGATATTACTATAGCGAGGAATTTTATACTGTGTAGTAACGAGTAAAAATACTCCTAAGACCACTACACCCTCAAAAAGAAGTAAACACTCTTTTGCCTTTTTCACCTCACTACAATATCTCTCACACTCTATTTTTCTTCACAAACTATTTTCTTATAGTTTATGGACTTGCTCTCTCATTTCTCTCTTTGTTGGTGTGTAGAAATGAGAGTTGAAGCTCTCATTTTATAGCCAAAACCTCACCTATAATATTTGACAATTTCTACACCCATTTTACAATTTCAACAAGGTTGGCTACCAACCAAACCAAGTCAATAAAATTGGCTACCAATATTTGACAAACTCAACAAGGTTGGCTACCAAACCAAGTCAACAATATTGGCTACCAAACAATTTGAATGAGATGGATACCATATCAGATGCTCTAGCTAATATTGGAGACAAGGAGAAACAAGAGATATTCTTCATTGAGGTTATTTCGTTGCCAACGCAAGCCAAAGCCATATTGAAGAATGATCAAGATCTATATCCAAACTTCAGAATTAGAACTAAGAAGGACCAGTTTAACTTTGATCATGGATAGTAGCTTTCTATTTTTTATGACTTCTGTTTATTGATAATCCTGCTTATCGCCACTTAATGACCATGCATATGCAATGGTGAGAGTAGAAGTTAGATAAATCAGAAAACTAGGACCTGATGAAATGTGAGAGGGAGACATTTATTCATACAGAGAAATAACAATACCTTAAGTGCACACACGTACCGGATCAAAATAACCACAAACTTGGTCTTAAGTACAAACTTAAAGAAACTTCAATGAGCAATACACTAAACATACTAAATTACCTCTAGAAGAACTCTCAGTTCCAAGAACTTTTCTCTGCCTGTAAGAATGAGAAAAGCATGTTTCAAGAGCTTTAATCTACTCTAACTCAAATGGTGAGAGCAAATTTTGGGTTTTTACTTTCATTTTCCCTACTAATTGAAAGAGGAATTCTATGCTATACACGAAGAAACAGTGACATTAGTTAACAATTAAGTTTTCTTTATAAGGCTGACATTAGTAAGCAAATATGTCGTATAACTAACTACAACTTGGTTACAAAAAAAATCTGAAAAATGAGTGGATGACAGCAATTAAAACAAAAGAAATTTCTGCAATGTACAAAAAATTTAATTACTTTTGCTTATAAAAAAAAAAGGTTGCTACAACGTATAGAACTGATCCTCCTTCTCATATTATAAGAAGATCTAAATGGCAGCAGCTCTTGACTTAAAATAATCAGCATTCATGATATTTCTATCCAACAACAACTGAAGTAATAAAAAAGAGCTTACTTGTGTTCCTGCTACACAATATACAGTGTGTGGAAACTCAGTTTGCACCAAGCCCAGCGAGTCACGCAGCACATCAAAACTGCCTCATTCAAAACCACAAGAAATTGCAAGAAATATATTACATTCAAACAAAATATATAACATAACTAATATCAACAATTGGTACAGTTATTTATGTCGTATACTTAACACAACTGATATGGACTGTTGTTAACCCAAATCATAAAAAGGAAGCCTCTGTATATTTGACAAACATGTAATTCTAAGAAGAAAATCCAGAATACTTGAGACACTACCTTTTGAAAAAACAATAATCAATATCTTTAAACAGAAAAATCACTGAAACAGTAAAAGAATACCAAGTCCACAATTAATTTTCACTAGTTCTTATTTTGCTATTAACACTACCAGCATAAAGGACATAAAATTCTTAGGTAGGGGCATATGAAGACATTTAACTGACATGAAACACATGAGTACAGGAATGAAGAGACTAAAGCATGATAAGCTCACAATAATTACACAACTCCAAATTTAGAGGTGGAAGAAATCTAGCAGGGAAGGTAAGGAAATACTTGACCCAGTTAAGTGGCTCACAGGTTACTATACTAGCATTTGGATTTAGCAAACAAAGAATACATATTTAAACTAGCACCTACTACAAATATATTATATTAATGTTCATAGCTACAGAGCAGCATCAACTATCATTGAACTGTTAGGAATTAGAACCAGCAGTTAATCCACAGAAATTCACCTCCTTGAACTAGGTAACAAAATGTTATTCAGTACCAAACCAGAAGCACGCAATATGGCTCTAATCAAAAGCAAAATCCAACAACATACTGTTTTAGTGAAGAAAGACTTTCCAACTAATTCGTTATCAAGATATTCTCTTAAAGGGCAACTCTAAAACAAATCCATAGAGTCAACAAGAAAGCTTTACTTAATTTTAAGGCGAAATACATAAACGATCCCTTTAAGTTGTCCACAACGACCAGACAAACACCTCAACTGAACCCTTTACCATTTAGTCATTTCAAGTGTTCATTAACCAGATCAAATAAATACCCGAGTGCAACAGATAATATACGTGAGTTACACTAGCTAATGACGTGTCAAATGAGCCAATTAATGAATGACACGTGTAATTTCTAATAGAAATTTGACACATATAATAAACAAAAAATGAAAATGGATTTAAGGAATAAAAAAAATCAAAAAAGAAAAACAACCATCTAACCTCCTTCCCCACTCCCGCGCCCCACCTAGCCACCTCATAATATTAGTCCAAACTTCAGGCGAGTTCTAGTCCGGCAAAAACGGAGTCTTACCGGAATAACACAAAAATAGAATTGACAGACAGCTCCAACCACCCAAATACGATACAAGCAAAAGCTCTCTAATCTTGTCGATGCCCATATATGATTACCAAATTTGTTTGGTGAATTTGTGAATGGTCATTATCAGAACAACTACATACACATTAGAGGCGAGCTAAGATGAATACATCATAGTATCTTCATAAATAAATAAAGAATCCAGTAGTAATATTCAACAACTAATTGACTATAGTAAAAATAAATCAACAACGGTTAAGCCTGTGAATGTCAAAGATTTAAAGCATCAAAGCAGAGGCAAATACAACTACAACAGCAAATCCAGTGGCGACAACTCTATTCAAGGAACCAGAATTAGGAGAGTTGGGAGGAGAACTGCCAGGAGCGGTGGCGGTGGATGGAGGAGAAGAGCCGGAAGAAGGAGATGATATCGGAGTATCGACACTTGGTGGGGCTGGTCGAGACAGATTGTAAATTTGTTTTGCTATGCTTTTTTGTATGTGGTGGAGGCGGCTAAAGTAGTGGTGGAGGGTGGACGGAGTTCTTATGGTGGTGGCCGTAGCAACAGTAGAGATGGTAATGGCAGTTTGAGATTGAAAGGAGAAATAAGTACAAAATGAGGTACCAACTTTCCCATATTAGCTTGCTATTTGGGCTGCTATGAAAATTGTTCTTGTCCTCCGTTGAAGGTGAAAATTTTGAAGAAGGAAATATGTGAAATGAATTGAAGTGGGCGAAAAAAAAGAATAAGGTAAGTGGGGACCATATAAAGTAAAATTAAGTTTTAAAAAGAAAAAAAGGAAAAATTTGATTTAAAGGGTTTCACGCGCTTATATGTGAATATAAAGCACACACTTTGCCATGTCAGCATAAGGGGTTCACGAGGTCGTACTTTAGTCGAGAAGAAAGTGTGTAATTGATAATTGGGTCAGTTGAAGTGTTTGTTTGGTCGTTGAGAATAACATAAATGGGCCATTTATATATTTCGCCTAATTTTAAATGAATGGATTCGTAAAGAAATCAATTATCTAACGAAACAATTTATACCCCAAACTCGGCTTATCCTCAAACGGCTCATTTTGAAGTTCGATTCACAATTAGTTAATTAAAATAGAAAGGGAGTGATAGAAATTGACCTGTTAAGCCAAAACTTTCCTTAATAGAAATTGAAGAATCAGCAACTACGCATATTTTGACTCCAAAAGTCAAGCGAGGAAAAAAGCGACTAACTAAACTCGGAATCGTGAACTTCGTCTTCGAACAATCGCGTCCGGACCCGTGAAACACCAACCAAGCTCAAGCAAGATCCATGAATGAAGAACAACATGGCAGAAACTAAAATAATTTTTTTTGTTTTATATCTATGTATATAAAAGAAACTTAACTTCAAAATGAGAGGAGTAATAGCCGAAAATCAGAGAAGAAAACTTAATATCTTTGTACATCTCTTTTTGTATTTTTTTTTTCTAAAATTTGAAATGTGAACAGAAAATCGAAGAAGTCTCCCCCCTCCTTTCCCGTCCCTTCTCCCCTTCTTTTCTCTCTTTCCCTCTCTTGCTTTTCTTTCTCTTTCGAATCAAAATGAAAATATAAAATCTCTGTTATTTATTTTCTTTTCCAAATCTATTTTTTCTACTATCTGCTTAATTAGTATAGCTCAATTGGAGCTGATTGGGTTAGTGTATGATATTATCTGCTTAATTTGAAATTTTGTGCTTCTTTTACTATATTAGAACTAGACATATATTATTAGATATTATCAAAGCGATCCTTTAGAAACGAGCTTGTTCAGCTGCTGCAGTTTTCTTTTATTTTATTTTATGATTTTTCAAAATCTTCCCCTCCTATTCCTTCAATTCTCCGGAATAAACCCTTCCCTTATTTCAAAACCCAAAGCATCATTTCAAACCATAGATCAAATCTTCGCCGTCCATCTCTGCCCCCTGCAGATTCTTATTTGAAAATCTTGGCAAGAACTTTGATTAATGTTTATTGGCGAAATGACTTCATGACCATTTAAATTTGTATGGCTTTTGAAAGCCGATATACGGACTTTGAATTTTTTTATTTGAACACTCAAACTTGACAAAATGGGTACTAATAAACACATCCACCAGAGCGTGTATATCAATTGCGCTGACGTGTATATCAATTGCGCTGACGTGTACAACACATCATGCTAAACTATTTATGGCTTGCCATGTGTCATTTGTGGGTCCAATTTTTAAATATAAAATCAAAAAAAGGAAAAAAGAAAAGAAAAAATGCCTAAAACATACCCTGTACCCAACCAACCCCTTCTTCTTCGTTCACCCTCCTTCCTTCCTTTCTTTACTCTTCTTTCTTCTCCTTTCTCTTTTTCTTCATTGTTCTTTCTCTCTTATTTCTAAATCAAATTCACAACATCACTAAATAGAACAAAATGTTTATAGGGTCAGCTTTGAGTTCTACGAAATCGGCGAAAAAATCCTCGTGAGAGTGGTCCGATGATGAGTCTGGTAATATTGGATGATAACTGTCTTTAGAGAATTCGACATCACGGATTTCCACAGCAAGATGATGATCATGCCATAGGTCTTGTAATTCAGAGAAATGAGGGGTTTCACTATTATCTTTAAAGAAGCTACATCTTCAACCTTCTCGCATCTCAGTGTCGAACTAGCGCTTTCGGTTGGGTTTCTTTTTTTCTTTTCTTTTTTTGCAGTACTGACCAAATTCAACCTTTTCCTTTTTCGGGAAGACTCCAAGTTGTGTAAGACATTCACCATGGCAGTTAACTATTAGGATGCCACCATTAACTTTGATTGAAAACATACATCATAATTTCTGAGATGTCTAAAGATGCCAAGTTTTGTAAGACATTGAAGGGGAAGATGAAGGAAAAAAAAACAGAGAAAGGTGAGGGGAAGAGAAATTAGGATGAGAAATGAAAAAATTGGGTGGGAATTTTGCTGGGAAGACGAAAGAATTGGAGGGGAGGAGAGAGAAGGGAAGGGAAAAGTCTTTTTTTTTTAATTAATATTTAATTCTAATTCTAATTTTTTAGTAAAAATAATACTATTCACGCGCCTTGGCAGCGTGATTTGCACACATTTTAGCCATGTCAGCTGCAGTGCTTCCACATAGGCATGGTCAACGGTCAAAAATATTTATTAGTACCCTTTTTGTCAAGTTTGAGTGTTCAAATGGAAAAATTCAAAGTTTGTGTATCGGCTTTCAAAAGTCCTACAAGTTTAAGTGGTCAGGAAGCCATTTCGCCTTGTTTATTATTTTGTATTGAATCTTTGCTTGCTGGTTTTGTGACGGTTAATGTAGAATTTATTCCCTTTAATTAGTGTAGTTTAATTCATTGCCTATTTTACTGTCTTTTAGTTGAAGATTAATTTGCCGAGATTTATTGAACTACGCTAAGATTCAACTTTAATTTGTTCATTTTGTTTTACCACTGTATAACCTAGAGAATTTTGTGTAGTTCTCTGCTTTTTCCCTATATTTTCCCTACTACTATCAGGGCTACACAAGTGGTAGCGGTGACAGCCCTTTTTGGTTTTTGGGTCGTGGCATTTTCTGTGTTTCCAGGGAAATTCTCGAAGTTGTTAGAGACAAGTTGGGTGCACGAGCACTAGCAAAGGAGAGCAACCTGGACGAGCGTCAGCAAAGGGCGGTGGGAAGCGGTGCGTAAGCGTACAACTACATCGAGTACTGCAAATCAACACAGGTTTGATTCTTGGGAATTGGTACCTCCCGTTCTACTGTTTTCCTTTTGGTGTTGGCTAAATTGATGTTACTTTAGTTCACAATAGTTAAATTATTCAACTAGTGTACTGGTAGTCACTTGTTTCCTTTTAGTTTGATTCGTTGTCCGTTGTGCACTAGCGAGTCTTCTTTAGATTTGTCATAGGTGTAGTGGCTGCAGTCTGGGATGATAGATTAAGGGCATGTCCTCGAGTGGGGCAGAGTGTGGGGCAGAGAGTGGGGCCGGGGTCAGGGTGTGGGTCGGGAGGCATGGGAGGTAGAGGGGCAAGGGAGCTTATAGGTTGAGAATCGGGTCATGGAACATAGGTTCGCTAACGAGTAAGTCTATAGAGTTGGCGAAGATCCTTCAGAAGAGGAAGATTAATATAGTGTGTGTTCAGGAGACTAGGTGGGTCGGATCGAGGGCTTTGAATGTCGATGAGTATAAGTTGTGGTACTCTGGAGTCCTGAGGAGTAAGAATGGAGTGGGTATCCTGGTAGATAACCATCTTAGAGAGTCGGTAGTAGAGGTCAAGTGAGTGAATGATAGACTAATGACTATTAAATTGTTGGTGGGTGAATTTACTTTAAATGTCGTTAGCGCGTATACGCCCAAAGTAGGCTTGGATGAGGATACTAAAAGGCACTTTTGGGAGGGGTTGGATGACATCGTTCGTAGTATTCCGCCTTCCGAGAGTTTATTCATAGGAGGAGATTCAATGGTCATATTGGATCATCTGCAGGTGGTTATATTGAGGTGCATGGCGGCTTTGGTTTCGGGGTTCCGGTTGCCTACATTAGGGTGATTAAAGACATATATGATGGATCTAGGATAGTAGGAGGCAACTCCGAGCATTTTCCGGTTGTTACGGGGTTGCACTAAGGGTCTGCTTTCAGCCCTTTCCTATTTGCCCTGGTGATGAATGCCATGATGCATCATATTCAAGTGGAGGTGCCATGGTGCATGCTATTTGCTGATGACATAGTCCTAATTGACGAGACACGAAGCGACGTCAACGGGAGGCTAGAGGTTTGGAGACATGCCCTTAAGTCAAAAGGTTTTCGGTTGAGCAGAACAAAGACGGAATACCTCGAGTGTAGATTTGGGGCCGAGCCGACGGAAGCGAGAGTGGAAGTGAGGCTTGACTCTCAAGTCATCCCTATGAGGAGTAGTTTCAAGTACCTTGGGTCAGTTATTCAGGGGACCAGGGAGATCGATGAGGATGTCACACACCGTATAGGGGTGGGGTGGATGAAATTGAGGTTAGTGATGGGAGTCCTGTGTAACAAGAAAGTGCCACCGTTACTGAAAGGTAAGTTTTATAGAGCAGTGGTTAGGCATGCCATGTTGTATGGGACCGAGTGTTGGCTGATTAAGAACTCACACATCCAGAAGATGAAAGTTGCAGAGCTGAGGATGTTGAGGTGGATGTGCGGTCATACAAGGATGGATAAGATTAAGAATGAATATATTCGAGAGAAGGTGGGTGTGGTCCCCATGGAAGACAAGATGCGGGAAGCAAGACTCAGATGGTTTGGGCACATTCAGAGGAGGAGCACTGATGTACCCATGAGAAGGTGTGAGCAACTGGCTATGGTGGGCACGAGAAGATGTAGAGGGAGACCTAAGAAGTATTGGGGAGAGGTGATCAGGCAGGACATGACGCGACTTAGGATTACGGAGGACATGGCCCTTAACATGGAATTGTGGAGGTCGAGCATTAAGGTTGTAGGTTAGGGGGAAGTTGTGAATTTTTCTACAGCACACTAGAGTGAGACTAGCCAGTTATGAGTTATTCTTAGGATGCTTCTGATCAGCTACTGATGCTGGGCTTTATCTGTTGGTTATTATTATACTTTTCATCCTTTTCGTATTTCCTATATTTCTTATACTATTGTTATTTTGTTATTTTATGTTATGATATGTATTCAATGTTATTTTATGCCATTTTATTATGAGTCTATTGATAGTACTAATATATCGTCTCTTGTTGCTTTCTTGAGCCGAGGGTCTCCTGAAAACAGTCTCTCTTCCCCTCGGGGTAGGGGTAAGGTCTGCGTACATATTACCATACCCAGACCCCATTTGTGGGATTATACTAGGTTGTTGTTGTTGTTTTTGTTGAACAGAAAATCGAAGAAGAAAACTCAAGAGTAGAGAATAAATTTTGCACTTAAAACCCTAGATTTTCACTCACTTTTTCTGTTCAAAACATAATAATTGAATTTGAACATCCATGGTTTAGAACTGAGTTTTATCTAAATGAAAATTAACAAAAAAGGGTACAATTTCAACCTTACCTTTATGAGAAGAAACTCGAAGATGAGTTGTTGTTGTCAATGGAAGTGACCAACAGTTTCTCTAATACGATGATATTGACATTTGAAGACCACCAGTTTCGTCGCATTTTACTTTGCAGTAGCAGGTTTAGGAAAATAATGTTTACAATAGAGGTGTTGGAGAAGTCTTAGGGTTTTTTGGGGGAAGGTTGGCGGATCTAGGTGTGGGCCCGGGGAAAAAGAGGGAAACGTTAGCGCCACTTTTTATTAATTAATTATTTAATGACGGGAATACTATTAATTTGTTAATATTGATCTAATAACTAGTTTTAATGACCAGAATTTTTTTTTTATTGCTATAAGTACACTTATAACGACCGGATTTATATCCCCTCGTTAAGAAGTGGTCGTTAAAAGTAAAATTTCTTTATATAATTAGAATAGTCTCAGAAGATCACTAAGGTAACCATTGTGTTCAAGGTTTTTAAATGATATATGTGCCTCGGTGGTGGATCTGGATTGTAGTTGTTTAAAGGGCAGCCAAGTGTATAAAACATCACACGTTCACGCAGGATCCGAGAAAGGGCCGCCCCAAGGAGTGTGATGTAGACAGCCTACCCTAATGCAAGCACTAGGGGTGTTCATAAAAACCCGAAAAATCGAACCAAATCAAACCAACCAAAAAAACCAATACTTTTTGGTTTGGTTTTGGTTTTGAATTTTAAAAACCGATCAAATTTGGTTTGGTTTGGTTTTAATCGGGAAAAACCGGAAAAAAATCGAGCCAAACCGACTATAGGAGTAGCTATTTTAAATTTGTTGTTATACCTATATATATGTATTATACAAAGTTTCAAAAATTTAATGGTAAATGTTAATAGTTTGCACTTTTAGTATAGTTCTTTATCTTTACATTCTAGTTTGATTGGTAGTTTTCTTTTGTCAAGTGTAAGAATCCATTTCGTGTTAAAAATAGTATATTTTTAATTGAGTCCTTAAATTATTCATCACTATTTGATCCAATTATAATCAATATATCTTGGTAAATAATATATTTCTCAAAGGACAATTGATTTGATAGTGTTGCGTTGAAAATGTGATCGCCGGAATATATGTTTGGTAGTATATTGTGACGACCCAAAGGGTCATCACCTGTTTTAATTAATTCTGTGCTTTCGAGACATTGAAAATCTCATTTAAAGTAGACTCTATTTGCGTGCGCAGTCTGAGCGCGTAGCCGGAAAGCTTAAATGAGAAATTCTATGAAAAATGCTAAATTTTGATGTTAAAATGAATAAATTTAACTTTGGTCAATATTTTGGGTAAATGGACCTGGACCCGTGATTTGACGATCTCGGAGGGTCCGCAGAAAAATATGGGACTCAGGCGTATGCCCGGAATTGAATTCTGAGGTCCCGAGCCCGAGAAATGAATTTTTAAGAGAAATTATTTTTCTAAAATTGTTAAGGAAAATTGAAATGATATTTGATTAGAACATGTTGGTATCGGGCCCGTATTTTGGTTCCGGCATCCGGTACAGATCTTATATATGTTTTAAGTCATTCCTGTGAAATTTGATTGAAAACGGACGTCGTTTGACGTGATTCGAACCTAAACTGGAAAATTTAATGTTTTATGAAGTTTGAAAGAATTCTTGAATTTTGAGGTTTAATTCGATGTATATGATGTTATTTTGGCAATTTGATCGCGCGAATAAGTTCGTAGGATATTTTTGAGGTTGTGTGGATATTTGGTTTGGAGCCCCGAGGGCTCGGGTGAGTTTTGGATAGGCCACAAGTGCATTTTTGAATTTTGAAAATAATTTGGTATGCCTGTGTCACGACCCAAAATCCATTAAGGGTCGTGGTGGCGCCGGACACCTCTGTCAAGCCAGCCAACGAACTTATCAATTAATTCCTCTTTTAATACATTTAAAAATCTAAGGTTTTTGCTTCCATTTTTATAAATAAGAGTTTACTATTAGAATTCAAATTTAAATAATAACAATTAGTACAAAATTCGTTGTAAACCATCCCAGAACCCAGTGTCACAAGTACATGAGCGACTACTGATAGGGAAAATAAAATACAATATCCGCCCGGAATACAGTGGACGGAAAGTAAATACAGTATATTGGAAGGAACTACTCTAGCTGCGGTCGCCTCAATGATGCAGCTCACCTAGTCTCAGCGTCATCCATGCTGCTACGCCCAATAGGCTGCTAGAGGTATATATACCTGTGCAACAAAAATACACAGAAGTGTAGCATGAGTACGTAATCAACGTGTACTCAGTGAGTGTCCTGCCTAATCCCGAAAGGGGTAGAGACGAGATGGTCAACTTTGACACACTCTAATAGTCCAAAGGTTATTTATTCTCAATATACATATCAAACAGTGGATTTATTTTCTAATATGATTTTTATCCAGATAGAGGAAACAAGTAAGCATGTAATTATTTCATAGGAAATTTTCCAAGATTTCTTTTTATTATTAACAAGATGATCTCGAGCCAGAGTGAGGCATGTAACGACTTAAATAAGTCTAGGCAGCAATACAAGCATGCGCAAATTATACCGAGGCGACGGCCCGATCCAACAGAAATAAATGTGCACTTGCCGAGGGTCGACGGCGCGCCTATAGATGCATCTATTAATCTGCCGAGGCATTCGGCCCGGTCCAAAATAAACACACACAGACAGACAATCAGTCAAGAATTCAACATGGAACAATTATCCAAGAAAGGCCAATTCTCTTTAATAATTTGGGAAAACGAAGCTTAAGTCTCTTTAGAAATCCATTTATTAATTTAATGTGATTTATTACCCCGCTCACGAATCATCCATGCGATACGGGTACACATAAGATACATGCTCAGATAGCCAATTAGAATTTTATCGAGGAGTAATTATCCAAGTAAGCAAATTCTCAGTTTAACAGTTCAGGAAATGATGTTTAATCTCTTTTTAAATTCGTTTACTAATCAAAGGTGATTTAAACAATCCAAGTCGTCAATAAGTTCATAATTTACTCAAGTATAACATGCTTTTGGGGTCCTAGACTACCCGGACAATAACATAATAGTAGCTACGCACGGACTCTCATCACCTCGTGCGTACGTAGCCCCCACAAATAGGAGCACATAATCAATTACTTCACCTATGGGGTAAATTCCCCCTAACAAGATTAGAAAGGAGACTCACCTCGCTCCGAAGACTCAAAACTGGCATTCTACATTCTTCCGAGGACTCCAATTGATGCACCACGCTCCAAGACTAGCCAATGGTTACGCAAATCCATTAATATATGCTCAAATATTCATCACAACTAATTTATAGCAATTCCTAACCCCCATTGGAAAGTTGACCAAAACGCCCTCGGGCCCACGTGCCCAGAATCTAAAACTTTTCGAAGATTAAGTTTACCCATAACCTTAGGAACTCAAATATATTATTTTCTCTTAATTTCATACTCAAATCGTGGCTAAAATCCAAGATTATAATTTTCTCGATCTTTCTACCAAAACCCCAAATATTTTTACAAGATTTCATGCTTAAATCCATGGTATCGTCTTGTATTTAACTTGGAAATAAATAGGAGTGACTTACCTTAATATTAATGATGAAATCCCTCCTTGGGTGAAATGAACCAAAATCCCGATTTAAAACAAGCCCCTGCCTCCAGTCATTTCTGCTTTTGCGGAATTATAGCCGCCTATGCGGCTCCGCTTTTGAGGACAGAAGGCCGCTTCTGCGGCTTCCCTAGCTTAGCCCCCTTTTTGCTTATGCGATCATACCACCGCAGATGCGTTTCCGCTTTTGTGGAGCCTTGACCGCATCTGCGGTCCTCCCTCAAGGCCCTCTCTCCCGCTTCTGCGATGCCCCTTCCGCTGATGCGGTTCCGCTTCTGCGTAATTTAGACCGCATCTGTGATCCCCAAGCTTTGGACCAAAAACTGCATCTGCGGCTCCCCGTTTGCTTCTGCGGTGCCGCTTCTGCGGTCAACCAACCACATAAGCGAAAATACCAGCAACCAGATGCCTTCAGCTCTCTTCCAAATTCCAATTTCGATCCGTTAACCACCCGGAATCCACCTGAGGCCCCCGGGACCTCAACCGAACCTACCAACCAATCCCAACACACATTACGGACTTTCTCGAGGCCTCAAATCACATCAAACAACGCTAAAATCATCAATCGACCTCCAATCCAAGCTTAATGAACTTTGAACTTTTCAACTTCTATTTCCGATGCTTAAACCTATCAAATCACGTCCGATTGACCTCAAATTTTGTACACAAGTCATATTTGACATTACGGACCTACTCCAACTTTCGGAATTGGATTTTGACCCCGATATCAAAAAGTCAACCTCCAGTCAAACTTCTCAAAAACCTTCAAATTCTAACTTTAGCTAAATTGCTCCAAAAGGACCTACGGACCTCCGAATTCACTTCCGATCGCGCTCCCAACTCCAGAATCACCATACGGAGCTATTCCCAAACTCAGAATCCCAAACAGACATCGATAACACTGAAATGCACTCCAAGCCAAACTTAAGAAATTCCTTCAAAAATGCTAACTTCCACAATGGGCGCCAAAATGCTCCCGGGTTGTCCAAAACCCAATCCGAGCATATGCCCAAGTTCGAAATCATCATACAAACCTGCTGGAACGTTCAGATCCTGATTCCAAGGTTGTTTACTCAAATTTCCAATCCTAGTTCATTCTTTCAACTTTAAGCTTCTAAATTGAGAATTTTCATTTAAATTTAACTCCGATCTTCCTGAATTTAAATTCCAACCAGGCGAACAAGTCACAATACCTGAAATGAAGCTGCTCATAACCTCAGACTATTGAACGACGTGCTAGGGCTCAAAACGACCGTTCGGATCATTACAGCCTACTCTGCAGTTTTCGCATTTACGAAGCAGGTCTCGCAAATGCGAGCTTGGAAATGCAAGCCTGGCATCTAAATGTGAGAAAGGGGAATCTTTGCAGCAAATCGCAAATGCAATCAAATGGTTCGCAAATGCGGAACAGGGTCTGTCGCAAATGCGACATTTTTTTATTGCAAATGCGAAGCCCCTCATTTTGTTCAATGTTCACAAATGCGAACTTCACTTTGCAATTCCCACATCTGAGGGTCGGGGTTCGCAATCGTTCGCATTTCCCATATCAGAGACCTGCAATTTTCTATACTTAGCCGATTTTAAGTTACTTTTCATACCATTTTCAAAACACAACTTCTTTGGGTGATTTTCCAAGAACAAATCTTCTTCCAAATCAATTGTAAGTTAGTTTTTACTCATTTCTTTCAATCATTTACATCTTTTAACATGATTTCAACCTAAAATCAAAGATTTTCATGGGAGAAATTGGGTGTTTTGGGTAGAACCTAGGTTTTTCAAAAATTAGAGATTTAGAACTCAATTTGAGGTCTGATTTCAAAATAAATTATATATTTGAGTTCGTGGGGGAACGGGCAACTGTGTTTTGGTTTGAACCTCAGGTTTTGACCATGTGGGCCCCGGGGCGATTTTTGGCTTTTTGGGTAAAACGTTGAAAAACTCATTTCATGCATTGGGGTTGATTTATTTAGTGTTTATGAATGTAATTAAGTAATTTGTAATTAGATACGAGCGAATTGGAGGTTGAATCACGGGGTAAAGCTATAATTGAGGCTTGAGTTGTGTTCAAGGCATTGAGGTAAGTGTTTGGTCTAACCCTAGCTTGAGGGATTAGGAGTTGAGTCTTATTTGCTAATTGCTTCTTGTTGAGTACGACCTATAGGCATGGTGATGAGTATCTATACGTTGGTGTCGAGCATGACCGTGAGTCTTAAATTGATAGTCGTTGTGTTCTTAAATGACCCTTCGGATGCTTTAAATTGATGACTCTTGATATTGAGTAGAGATTTAGTTTATTCTCGCGAACTTTATTTATGCTTCAGTACTGGTATTAATCGAGCTGAGTAAGAGTTGAGCTAGGATTTGGTTATAGCTGATTCTCCCTTGCCTGGATGGTTATTTTGATATTGTTGTTCCCTTGCCGGGAAATTATTATTATGTTGCTTTGTTTTCCTTGCCAGAATTTTATTATGACTTTGTGTTGAATTGAAATGGAAACGGGTGGTACGCCTGCCACAAGTTATTGATTAAAATGAGAGCAAGTGATACACCTACCATAAGTTATTGATTGAAACGGAAGCGGGTGGTACGCCTACCACGAGTTATGATGAAATGGGAGCGGGTGGTACGCCTACCACAAAATATTGATGAAATGGGAGCGGGTGGTACGCCTACTACGAGTTATGATGAAATGGGAGCGGGTGGTACGCCTACCACAAGTTATGATGAAATGGGAGCGGGTGGTATGCCTACCACAGAAATATTGAGAAATGGGATCGGGTTGCACGCCTACAACGAGATGTGTACTGATAGTGAAATCTGCTTTTATTTCCCTTATCCTTGTTAGAGTTAATTTATTGATGTTCCTTATTATTCTCTTGAAATTTTTTATTATCTGTTATCCCCGAAGCATGTTCCGCTCCCATTTAAAATGTTTACTCTTGTTATTTTCCCGTTGTAGATGTGTGTGTGTGTGTGTGTATATATATATATATATATATATATATATAACTGCACAGATTTTTGAGTAGTCCTGTCTAGCCTCGTCACTACTTTGCCGGGGTTAGGCTGGGCACTTACTAGCACATGATGTCGGTTGTGCTAATACTACACTCTGTGATCTTTTGCACAGATCTAGGTACCAGACAACAACAGTAGTTCGGGAGCTAGTCTTCAGTCCACGAGATTCCCGAGGTAGTCCTGCAGGCCCGACATCTCCTCGATCTTTATTTATGATCTATTTCCTTTTGTATCCGAGGTAGACTTTATTTCTTGTTTCAGACAGTTGTATGTAGCACTCTTAGATAGTCCGTGAATGTTGTGACACCAGTCCTAGATAGAGACATATGTAGATTTTCCTTGTTATTTTGGTTTACTTCGTTAAGTTTTTCGCTAAATTATGAATTTTAATGTTGTTTATTTATCTTATGTTAGTTTAATTGGTAAACATGAATTTTAAAATAAAAGTATTATGGATTCTAAATGTGTGGCTTGCCTAGCTTCTATGAGTAGGCGCCATCACGACTCCTGAGGGTGAAAATTTTTGGTCGTGAAATATATGTCTTATATTTAAGAAAAAACCGACAAATAAACGAAAAAATCGAAAAACCGACAAAACCCGACATAAACCAAATCGAGAAAAAATAAATTTAATTTGTTTGGTTTCGTTCTAATATTTGAAAAAATGACTTACTTGGTTTGGTTTCTTTTAAAAGAAAAAATGATCCAAACCGAACTATGAACAATGAACATCCTTAGCAAGCACTAATGGCTCCTTCCACGACTTGAACCACTTTGACTTGTACGGTCAGGATAGTAGTTGTTTCTGTTACCAAAACTAGCAATGATGGTTAATTCGAAAGAACATGTACTTTTGACCATTGGGTCTAACGTTTCTTGGAAATGCAGAGCGAATCTTGTTTGTACTTGCCTGGATAGATTTTGCATACCTCAGATTATTTCTTGAATAGTATAATTTCAAATTAAAATAAAGTTTGGTACAGTATACAACAAAAAGTTTGAATTCTTTATCAAGAATGGGATTTGAACCCATGCCCTTTAGGACCAGTACCTAAAACTGGCACCTTAGACCAACTCGGCCATCTTGACAATGGATCTATGTTGCTCAAGTTACTTCCAAGAAGCAATAAATCTTATGTCAACACAACATGAGCTCTATTATCACTTTCTTTTTTAATCAGCAAATGCAGAATTCAAACACCTTTGTCACCTTTAGTTTGAGCGCTTGACCTCAAACTTATAACATCACTTCATTGATAACTTTCTCTTGCCCATGTAACTTGAGTATAAAGGAAAAAAGAAAGAAAAAAACTTAAGTAGAACAGAAAGAAAGAGTAAAGCTTGAGCCTCGAGCATAACTATTTTTTATATTTCTTTTCCATCATTGATTATTTGAGAATGCTATCCTTTTCTTAAAGGGTGACGAATGCAGTGTAGATTATTTAAAAAGAAAACTAGTAGAAGAATACATAAAAACCAAAATTAACTGGATAAAGTCAAAACTCCTACATCAGCATTAATATCAGTGGTTTTTGCTTCTCTACATGCTTTCTACTCAATTCTAGGCTTCTAACTTAAGAGGATTTCTATATTTTTTTTATAGAGAATTTCTATATTAAATTTCATCTTTAGCATGAGTACAAGAGATTGTTTATGACTAGAAAAACACAGCCAGGCAGATTTAGGGTGGATTCTATGATTCAAATGAATTCCTTATTTTTTATTGAACTATCTATATATATGCAAAAAATTTAATATATGCATATGCTAAAATCACATTAGTTTTCAACTCACTGACTCTAAATTCTAAATTCGACTGTATATCAAGCACTATATCCTCCACCACAACCTGCACCACAGCCTGCTGCACATCCTGCGCCTCCATAGACCCTTGATTCTACTGCTGCTGATTTATCTCTTGGCACTGCCCCTTGTGCACATGACAATATTATGAACGTTACCACGAAAACTGTAGCCAATATTCCCAAGAATGTTACCAAAACATTAGTTCCAATATTACCAAAGCCTTTACCATCAATCAAACTCCTCAATTCCTTTTCCATCTTTTCTCTTCAATTGTGATGGTTTTTTGCTTGTTTTTTCTTGGAAATGAAGGCAGGGGAGGAGAACTTATAGTTGTTCCAAAGGCCAAATTCACTAATATTGACCCTTCTTTTCTTTGCTAAATATGTCTTTCTAAGTCATGTCTAAACTTTTCATAACTTTATATATATGTGATGTTTCTCTATTTCAAGACTTAAGATGGTGGATCAACACAACCCACTATCAAGATTTGGAGTTTTCAGATCCCACTCTACTTTGTCACTTTCTATGATGTGTGAGAAAGATAGCATCACAGTTATAAGTCCATTAATTTGACAACTCAAATCCAAATTAAGTGTGAAAATAGTATGGCCTATCCAGTTTTCGAATTGGTAATCGAAAAATAGCAAGTGTTTGCTAAGTCACTGAAAAATAGCCACTATTTTGCTGAAATACGGAAAGTTCTAGCATAATATGTTGGATTATGGAGCTCCTATGTAAAAACTTCCAGCATATTATGTTGGAACTCCAGCATGGAAAATTTCAGCATAATATGCTGGATATGGAGCTCCTCCATTTAAACTTTCTGCATATTATGTTAGACCTCCAGCACAGTATGAAATTCCAGCATATTATTACTGGAATCTCATATGTAAAAAAATTTGAACTTCAACATATTATGTTGAATTTTTTTGAATTTTTAAGGGTATTTTTGTTCCAGTTATATCTTTACATGAAAAAGTGGTTAAATTTCGATTACTTTTAAAACTATAGCTATTTTTGCAATTATTAGTAGTAAATTTGGCTATTTCTGATTTCCCCAAATTAACTAGAGTCGACTATATGAATTTTCAATATTTATTTTGCTTTATTTGGACGGTTTAAATCAAATCTCCCACTTTCTTAGCATACGGATAATACTTAAAATTTAATTAATTTGTATTGCCTATTTGAATACTTTGCTTTGATTAAGTTTGCGTTGATTTTGAAAGATCGGAAATTCTTTGAGATAACTTGACTCCATGTGATTTTCTGTCTTCTATAGTGCAGCTAAATGATGTTTAGTATTTCTTGCCCAATCTCTCTCTCTCTCTCTCTCTCT
>MU743693.1:208325-237282 GCA_026770625.1 Nicotiana glauca | reverse complement strand
TATATATATATATATGTCACGACCCAATTCCCAAACTCGGTCATGATGGCGCCTCTCGTGAAGACAAGGCCAGCCAACAGAACAACAATGCCTCTTTTAACATTTACTTAGCATGAATAAGTCTAAATCATAGATAATAAAATCATAATGCGGAATAAACGTGATAAAACAGAGAACCCATCCCGACTCAGCCCGAAATCGGGGAGTCACAAATCACGAGCATCTATAAGAATGAAATCTCCACTTTACAGTCTAGAAATACACTGAACAAAATAATGAATAACATAGAAAGACGGTGGTGCTGCGAACGCTGGCAGTCACCTCGCTAGAACCTCTACAACTCTGCCTCCACGCAGCTAATACCCGCTACCGGGTGAACAAATACCTGTAATTGCATGCGATGTGCAGGGAGTAAAGTGAGTACTCCAACTCAGTGAGTAATAAAGGTAAATAATAACTGAGCAGCAAGAAGCAGCCAACATGCTGTATCGAAACGGGGTACAATTTTTCTGAAAAAAATAGTGAAATATGTGATATCTTTATAAATACCTTGGCTCAATTCAAATCTCTTTTGAAAATGGTCTTTTCAATAACTACGAAATCGATTTCAAAACAATTAGTGCTGGTAAGCACAGAAAAATCTACCCTTCGGGCACAATTACCACAGTATAACAGAAAAAAAGACAAGCAAATATACAAGATGAGCACACCAAAGTTCTCCCCTCGGGAACATCTCAAACGGTACCAGCCCCTCGGGCTCAATATGAATTGCTCAAAACAGTATCAGCCCCTCGGGCTCAGTATCAGTCACACAGTACAACATCAGCCCCTTGGGCTCACTCTCAAATCACATGGGTACCCGCGCTAACTGTGGGTGTGCAGACTCCAGAAGGGCACCTACAGCCCAAGCGCTATCAATAAGGCTTGAAAGCCTGAACATATCAATATGAGGCCTGAAAGCCTGCTCACAATACACTCGAGGCCTGAAAGCCTCCTCACATCACTCATCATATCCTCACACATGGCCCTCGGCCTCAATCAGTCCAAAAATAGTCATAAGCCCCCGGGGCATTAATAAAACTATAATGCTCAGCTCGAACAATAGTTCAAATATCAGTTAAAACTCCAAGTTTGAGTAAATATATAGCTGAGTTCATGAAACAGTGTAATTCAAATGGACTGAGTTCAAATAATATTTCAAATAGTGAGGAAAACAGTGATGATAGCTCATAAGGAGTTCAAACTGTCGGCAATAAGCCCCAAGTATGGCAATAAGCCCAAGTCATAGTGAAAAACAACAAGTCATAGTGAAATACGCGGTAAAATCAACAACCGGGGCGGACCAAGTCACAATCACCAATGGTGCTCTACCCCACGCTCTCTATCCGGCGTGCAAGTCACCTCAATATAGCACTATGGGGGCAAATCCGGGGTTTCAAACCCTCAGGATATCATTTACAATCATTATTTACCTCGAACCGGTGAAATCTCTAGCTAGAGACGCCTTTGCCCCTTAAACCGGCCTCCACGCGCATCGAATCTATCCAATATCAGAGCAAATACATCACAATATGCCAATGGGACGATACCCAATCGAAAACAATCGAAAAATAGCAAAAATCTCGAAACTGGCAAATCCATGTATTTACACCATAAAATCATATTTTAAGTCCAAGAATTCATACCTGATCAAAGCCCTCGAAACCCTCTTCAAAATCTCCTCAAAGTTCTCCAAGTTCGGAGTTCAAAAATGTTGTTCTTTCAAAAATTAGCAAAGAAGATTAATCTCACTTGACTGCCAGTCATTCCGCTTCTGCGAATGAAATACCGCTTTTGCGACTTCCGCTTATGCGGTCAACGTCCACTTTTGCGGACTTTTCACTTAAGGCCCCATACCGCTTCTTCGGGTCCCTTTTTCGCATCAGCGGGCCTGCCTATGCGGTCCTACTTCCGCTTCTGCGGAACCTGGCAAGGACCAAGACTTCCGCTTCTGCGCTCTTCATGCTGCTTCAGCGAGACCGCACCTGCGGTCCCATAACCGCAGGTGCGAAACCAACAGATACCAGCAATATCAACATGCAACAAACTTCAAAAACTCTCCGTTTAACCACCCGAACTCACCCCGAGGCCCCCAGGACCTCAACCAAAAGCACAGACATGATTCAATACCCTATTCAAACTTGTTCCAATCTTAAAAACACATCCAACAACACAAAAATTCTCATTTTTCATCAATTTCAAGCCTAAGTTCTTCAAATTCTTCCAAAACTCACATTCGATCAAAAACCCAACCAAATCACCTCCGAATCATTTAAAATTTTGCACACATATCCAAAATCACCTAATGAAGCTACTGAAACTCTCGGAATTCCATTCCGACCCCCAGATCAAAATCTCACCTACCAACCGGAATTCGCCAAAATACTAACTTCGCCAATTCAAGTCTAATTCTACACCGAACCTCCGAAATCAATTCCGATCACACTCCTAAGTCACAAATCAACTCCCGAAGCTAACCGAATCACCGAAAATCCCATCCGAGCCCTCTAACTCATAAGTCAACATCCGGTTGACTTTTCCAAACCAAGCCTTCCTTAAAGAGACTAAGTGCCTCATTTCTACCAAAACCAATCCGAATCAACTATGACACACCAAATACTGATAATGAAACGTGAAGAAGCATAAAATGGGGGAAACAGAGGGGTGACTTATGAGACGACGGGTCGGGTCGTCACATCCTCCCCAACTTAAACCAACGCTCGTCCTCGAGCGTACCTAGAGTTGCCCTAGAAGCCAACCAACAACTGAATAACTTTACCAAGCATATACCCGGGGTGATCCTACGTCACCCTATCTCATATAGGTCTGACAACACAATATAGCTGAAATTACCCAATCCAGTCTAGCCCATAAATCATAGAACTACCTTTTCACTTCTGAAACCATCAATACGATCAAAACCTCAAACCTATACTTTGAATAGTCCCGAACCAGCTGTAATAACCCATACTTGCAACCTCAGGTGAAATCATATGATATACCATATAATCCAAGCACTCGAAACGATAACTTCTATTCACAGTAGTTACCCACAACAACCAAATACCGATAGAAACCTTTATTAGCTAAAGTCTTATTCCAATGCCTTCATATACTACCAACGATAAATGAAACACATACCAATCCGTAACCATTTCTCAGATCAACCATTTATGAAGCCACTTCCCTTTTGACTAATACCACAATAGATTTTCGAGTCGAACCTCGATATTATCCTCCCATCAAGCTGAAATTCAAATATGTTCATATTCATTAGTGACCCTAACGCTCACCTCGAATCCAACACACCTCTCTGGTGATATGACACCTCAATACAGGCCTAAGCCACAATTTGCATAATACGTGCACCAATAAGAAACGGTCTGAACATACTTAAATCATGAAAACTGACTCAAACAAAAGTGCTGTAACTCAAGCTCATCATTACCATCACCACACAAGGCTGAGACCCCGTCTCACCTTATAGAAATAGAACACCTGAATCTACCTCAAAAGGTCATATCTCCACGTGGCCTCGCTACAATGCGCGATCCGATCCAAACACTGTTACACGTGAAACACCTCAATTCACTATGTCCAAAATTGACAGCCTCGCACAATTTGACGTCTGAAACCAAAGCAATTCATTACACCTACGTTGGAGCAATAACATACGACACGTAACCCGATAGGCCATAACCAATACTCCATTTACCGAGCAATACTTAATTACTCTTCTCGCTCGACTTTCTCTATGAATCCTCAATAGAACCGCACCACATGTGCCCATATCCAACAAATCCTAACACCTCACAGCACAGAAAAAGCAACTCATAAATCTCCCCAGATCACTAACAAGTTCAATAATGATCGAATCAACCTATCCCTCAACAATTCAACTCGGGACTAACCAAGCTAACTCAAGCCAAATACATAGCCACATCGGCCTGCCATCAAACTCAATACCAAGAAGCCTGAAGCTGCTCCTTCCACCACTAAAACTCCTGCCAGAGCCGTAAGATACGGTGCCCGACACCAAATAAATACTGAAATCCACAATCTAGCCCGGCGACATGCCCGGCCACAAGAACGCATCCGAAAAAAAGTCCCTCAATACCGGAACTGAATCAATGGTAGAAACCTCTGCACTGACATCCGCCACGAAGGCCCAATTAAGAAAAGCAATCCTTCCCAGCCGTCTGCTGATTTTTGGAATACAAACCACTCTGCTAGAACATAATCCGATGCACCTCCCCACGCAACCTGTGGTATTTTTCGACATAGCCCATAGCACAATAGTCAAGAATAACCCAACACTGAGACAACCAGTCTGCATCCCAATATCATATCCAAAATCTAATATACCAAGAAAAGAAAGATCCACTCGGGTCTCCAAATCCTAATAACCGCTAACGGTACTAATACACACGATCCGCAACCACTACACAGTCTGTACCTGAGAACTCTCAGTCTCCAACTCCATATAGCACACGAATCACTGTACCTGATCCCGAATTCCGCAATATGAATACATATTACACCTCGAGTACCCAAATCATTCCATGAAACATATTCTAAAATTCTCCTATGCCATCAAACAAACTCAGATATCATCAGTTGATCTAGCAAGAAAGTGTCGCAATACTACCGAAATATCATCAGTCTAAACACATTACCCCTTTCCAAGACAAATACTCTCATCACATCACTTCCAATTAGCAGTATCATTTCCTTCGTTATCTGAGGCTACTCTTTACTTAAGAGTTTTATGAACTTTTCAGAACTGAACTGTGGCTCAACTAGACAACAACTTCCACTGACCCCATTTGGAATAAAATCATTACACATTCCATGCTCCACATACCCATAGAAAATATATTCATCTCCAAACCACGGTAAACCCCCCAATTCCATGTGCACAAGCTAAACTGCCAGGACTGAATCCTTCTACCCAAACCAAGCTAAGCAAGCTGCCAAAGCTCGAGAGCATTGCTGCAAAATGCCTGTAAGGCTCATTACCTCGAACACATACGAAGAATTAATCATACCCTTACCATACCGATTCGGTCCACTAACAAGCTACTTTATTCATCTAGGTTTCCTTCTGATTCATTTTCAACTTGATATTCCCTCTTGCTGTAGCACCACAGTTCCTCAACCCAGGCTCACTACACGAGACCCAAGCACAAGACCACACTGTTTAAGACCCATAAGCCACTGAATACTCTCTCAAATGTTCCCAGAAATACCACATTCCAGAATACTTTACTTGAAGAACTTCCTGCGAATCTGAATTCATTACCATTACTTTCCAGATACCGATGCATAGGATCCCATAATCAACATAAAAATACCACAAGTCTTGACCCTTTTCCAATGAAAACACAGTCTCTACCCACATACACAACCTTAAGACACCTGATTGCTACATGTAGAATCTTGAACACATTAAAACCATTCTCGAGAGTCATTCACTCCTATTCCAACTGCAAATTACCTGGCCCAACGAACAGAGTCACTCGTGCCTTATTGGCACTCTGATAACACAAAATGAGTTCCTTGTCCCAATACAAACAAACATCTTCCTGCTTCATGCACCGAGCATTCTTGCAAATCAATAGCTTAAGACATCCTCTGATATTACACATCTACGAGGCACCATATAACCTTTATCAAAATTTTGCTTCACGCGTGCCATCCTCGGCTCAATTTCCGCAACCAGAACTGATTTGCTAGCATGCCTTGAACTGGAACCAACATAGCACATGACCGTATAATTAGCTAATTAGTAGCAAAGTCCCCAACTTAGCTCGAAACCATACATCAAGACACGCTCAACAACTTATAACACTTTTACTCTAATGATGCCACAATACCATAGTGAGATTAAACTCAAATCATTTACAAGTTTGTGAAAACACAGATCATCTAGTACTGTAATACCCTGCAAATCTTGCATTCATCCCCAAATCAGTTGAGTCCACTCTCTTGGGCGACCCGAATTTTCAAATTTCAACACGTACTCTTCAATTACACATGAGATTTCTAACATACACATAAGGATCATACCATTTAAGAAAACTCCGCAGAAGATAACCCACTGCTTCGCCTCAATTTAACATTTCTGCATACCTTCCACCGTCATACACATTACACAGTCATTTAGTCTTTCTGGGTCTGAACCCATTCCGCCGCATGTAATACACTACACTCCTTAACTAGAAGACACGGAAATATTCTTTACGCGCCCATACTCGGGCTACACATCAAATCACAATAGGAAACGAACACTTGATAGTTCATCTGTTATCCAGCAGACTTCTTCACTACCAAGTCAAATAACTACATCTCACAGTACTAACATGCTCATCACATGAATACCCAACCGTCATTCTGGCTAATAGGGACAATATCGAACATATAAGTTCAAAACACCTGCTCACACAATCAACACCTCGGTGCTCAATCCATAGGCAAAGATCCGACCTCAAGTCCTCCAGACTGGCCCCAACATCAAACTCGCAGAGATCACATCTCGCCCCTTGATCGGGGAATCACAAACATCAAGGCACATATAAAACTGAGCGTTCGCGTGCGTATACAGATGTGTGGAAGGAATTTCAAGGGTTTCTTTTCAAGCTGAATCAAGGACGCATGATAAGAGTTCAACAATGTGAAGTTTTCCTAAAGGTTCCGCAGCCTCTCGAGGATAAATACAGACGTCTCCGTACCGATCCGCGAGACTCTACTAAACCTGCTCATGACTCGTGAGACATAGTAACCTACGCTCTGATACTAACTTGTCACGACCCAATTTCCAAACCCGATCTTGATGGCGTCTCTCGTGAAGACAAGGCCAGCCAATATAACAACAATGCCTCTTTTAACAGTTACTTAGCATGAATAAATCTGAATCATAGATAATCAAATCATAATGCGGAATAAACATGATAAAATAGAGAACCATCCCGACTCAGCCCGAAATCGGGGAGTTACAAGTCACGAGCATCTATAAGAATGAAATCTCCACTTTACAGTCTAGAAATACACTGAACAAAATAATGAATAACATAGAAAGACGGTGGTGCTGCGAACGCTAGTAGTCACCTCGCTAAAACCTCTACAACTCTGCCTCTACGCAGCCAATACCCGCTACCGGGTGAACAAATACCTGCAACTGCACGCAAGGTACAGGGAGTAAAGTGAGTACTCCAACTCAGTGAGTAATAAAGGTAAATAATAACTGAGCAGCAAGAAGCAGCCAACATGATGTGTAGAAATCGGGTACAATTTTTTTGAAAAAAATAGTAAAATCTGTGATATCTTTATAAATATCTTGGCTCAGTTCAAATCTATTTTGAAAATGGTCTTTTCAATAATTACCAAATCGATTTCAAAACAATTAGTGCTGGTAAGCACAGAAAAATCTGCCCCTTGGGCACAATTAACACAGTATAACAGGTAAAAAGACAATTAAATATGCAATATAAGCACATCAAAGTTCGCCCCTCGGGCACATCTCAAACAGTACTAGCCCCTCGGGCTCAATATGAATTGCTCAGAACAGTATCAGCCCCTCGGGCTCAGTATCAGTCACACAGTACAACATCAACCCCTTGGGCTCACTCTCAAATCACATGGGTACCCGCGCTCACTATGGGTGTGCATACTCCGGAGGGGCTCCTACATCCCAAGGGCTATCAATAAGGCGTGAAAGTCTGAACATATCAATATGAAGCCTGAAAGCCTGCTCACAATACACTCGAGGCCTGAAAGCCTCCTCACATATCGCTCGAGTCCTGAAAGCCTCCTCACATATCGCTCGAGGCCTGAAAGCCTCCTCACATATCACTCAAGGCTTGAAAGCCTCCTCATATATCACTCAAGGCCTGAAAGCCTCCTCACATATCACTCGAGGCCTGAAAGCCTCCTCCTATCACTTATCATATCCTCACACATGGCCCTCGGCCTCAATTAGTCCAAAAATAGTCATAAGCCCCTCGGGCATTAATAAAACTATAATGCTCAGCTCGAACAATAGTTCAAATATCAGTTAAAACTCCAAGTTTGAGTAAAAATATATCTGAGTTAATGAAACAGTGTAATTCAAATGGACTGAGTTCAAATAATATTTCAAATAGTGAGGAAAACAGTGATGATAGCTCATAAGGAGTTCAAACAGTCAGCAATAAGCCTCAAGTATGGCAATAAGCCCAAGTCATAGTGAAAAACAACAAGTCATAGTGAAATACGTGGTAAAATCAACAACCGGGGCAGACAAGTCACAATCCCCAACGGTGCTCTACCCCACGCTCTCTATCCGGCATGCAAGTCACCTCAATATAGCACTATAGGTGCAAATCCGGGGTTTCAAACCCTCAGGATATTATTTACAATCATTACTCACCTCGAACCGGTAAAATCTCTAGCTCGTGATGCCTTTGCCCCTCAAACCGGCCACCACGCACGTCGAATCTATCCAATATCAGAGCAAATACATCACAATATGCCAATGGGACGATACCCAATCGAAAATAATCAAAAAATAGCAAAAATCTCGAAACTAGCAAAACCCGAGCCCCGGGACCACTTCTCGAAAAATCAGAAAATTCACATCAATGGATTCCTCATCTCGCCACGAGTCTATACATATCAAAATCACAAGAATCGGAGTCCATTTGGCCCCTCAAATCCCTATTTTAAACTCTCTTAAGTTCAAGCCCTAAATCACCATTTTTGACCTTTGATTCCCTGATTATTCAGTCTAAATTCATGTATCTACACCATAAAATCATATTTTAAGTCCAAGAATTCATACCTGATCAAAGCCCTCGAAACCCTCTTCAAAATCGCCTCAAAGTTCTCCAAGTTCGGAGTTCAAAAATGTTGTTCTTTAAAAAATTCGCGAAGAAGATTAATCTCACTTGACTGCCAGTCATTCCGCTTCTGTGGATGAAATATCACTTTTGCGGCTTCCGCTTATGCGGTCAATGTCCGCTTTTGCGGAATTTTCACTTAAGGCCCCATACCGCTTCTGCGGGTCCCTTTTCGCATCAGCGGGCCCGCCTATGCGGTCCTACTTCCGCTTCTGCGGAACCTGGCAAGGATCAAGATTTCCGCTTCTACGCTCTTCATGCCGCTTCAGCGAGACCGCACCTGCGGTCCCATAACCGCAGGTGCGAAACCAACAGATACTAGCAACATCAACATGCAACAAACTTCAAAAAACTCTCCGTTTAACCACCCGAACTCGCCCCAAGGCCCCCGGGACCTCAACCAAAAGCACAGATATGATTCAATACCCTATTCAAACTTGTTCCAATCTTAAAAACACATCCAACAACACAAAAATCCTCATTTTTCATCAATTTCAAGCCTAAGTTCTTCAAATTCTTCTGAAACTCACATTCGATCAAAAACCCAACCAAATCACCTCCGAATCATCTGAAATTTTGCACACATATCCAAAATCACCTAACGAAGCTACTAAAACTCTCGGAATTCCATTCCGACCCCCAGATCAAAATCTCACCTACCAACCGGAATTCGCCAAAATACTAACTTCGCCAATTCAAGCTTAATTCTACACCGAACCTCCGAAATCAATTCCGATCATACTCCTAAGTCACAAATCAACTCCCGAAGCTAATTGAATCACCAAAAATCCCATCCGAGCCCTCTAACTTATAAGTTAACATCCGGTTGACTTTTTCAAATCAAGCATTCCTTAAAGAGACTAAGTGCCTCATTTCTACCAAAACCAATCCGAATTAACTATAACACACCAAATACTGATAATGATACGTGAAGAAGCATAAAATGGGAGAAACGGAGGGGTGACTCATGAGATGACAGGTCGGGTCGTCACAATATAAAATTGGGAATTGGCCCACTGATGTGGCATCCCCATTTGCATAGGAAACTCAATTATCTATTTTGTCAATTTTTTGACTTTTATCCAATTTTTTTATTATTTTCTGCTATCTCTAAAAATCCAAAAGTCACCACCTCATGTGACTATTAAGAGAGCAGTTATGGTAATCTTACAAGTTACAATTTCAAACAAAAGTAACGTCTCTAACCAAGCAATGAGTTTCTACTAAAAGCAATTACTTCCCTACCAAGTTTGATGAAATCCTCAATAAATGTCCCTAAGAAAACAATCAGTCAATTCTTAAAATACTGCAATTGGTCGTGTTCATACCAAGACACTAAAGAAATCCTTAAAGTTTGTTTGTTCTACACTGTTGTATGACTTTCTATGATGTAGTAATTTTTGTCTCTTCTCTCTCTCTCACTTATATCTTTATTCTTTGTTGTTACTAATTTCTTATATTTGATTTTCAGGAGAATGATAGAGACTTACTCTGCAAAGTATTTGTTGTATGCTTCTGTGCGTCGAGCGGTTCTTGCTAAATTTCAAAGTTGCTATATATGGTGAGATTCAACAATTTCCACTACATCTGATCTTCTTTGTTCACGTTGTTTTTCGTTTTTATCAGGTCTTATTGTCTACAAATTCGTTAGATTTTGATATGAAAACTGTAATTTTCGTTTTGGGGATCATAGCAATCCAGTAAAGCAAAGAAAAATTTTCATAATACAGAAGATCCAAATCTACTCCTCCATCAGTTCAAATAGCATAAAAGGTGAAGGTTCGTTTTCCCAAATTTTCACAATTGTGTCAACTCTCTCTCCCATGCTAATTTACATATTCTTGCCATGAGACTTTTATATGTTAATGTTTCCTATCTAAAACATATTTAATTTCTTATTTTCTTTTTGTATAGGATAAGAAGCTCTTTGAAAAATATAAAGTAAGATGAAAGCTCTTATTCGGATCATGTGATTTCTTTTGCCCATGGTGTAAACATATAGCAACATGATATATTTGATTGATTGTGTGGCATATGATGGGTGAAATGATCACAAACCTTACATGTGGCTTTTTATATTGTTGAAGATATTTTTGAAAACAAGGAGGAAGAAGTATTTGAAAACACATTCTATTTTTTGTTTCACCACTTCAATCACCATTTTCACATACAAGTGTTGTTCTATTAGTGTTTGGACAGGTTTTTTAAAATGTTTTGTAGGAAAAATTTCTGAGAACTTCATTCTGAAAATAATTTGTGTTTTAACAGTTTAGTTTCTACGCAAACACAATAACATTCTTTCTTTTAAATGTTTTCTTTTGATTTATGAAAAATATTTTGATTCTTGGCCAACATCAAGTAACATATCAAAAACTTACTCAACAATTATTTTCTTGTGAACAAATCTTGATTGTTATTGATTTTTTTTCGCTGCTATTGATTAATGTGCTAATAAATCATTATTCCAATTGCAAAGGTCAAAACACCAAGACGCTATTGGGATCTAAACTTGCTCAAGATAAATTTCTATCAAATATCATATAGTCACATCAATTGGAACCATCTTTGGTTGAGGTGAAAAAAAAAAAGGAAGGATGAAATTTTAAAACGTGTTAAAAAGACCATTTTTCATTGAGAAGATAAACACAAGAGAAGTAGACGAGGAGTTCCTTTATTTACGAATTTCAAATTTGATATTACTTCTAAATTACACAAATATGAAAAACTTTCTCTTTATTTTCTTTGCACTATACCGAACAACCAACAAAGTAAATTATGAATACCTTAAGAAATAAATGAATAAATAAATTTCTTTTTTCTTTATCTTTCTCCTATCCTTTGTTAAACCAAATATGATAAGAAATAACTAGGACATAAATAAAATAGCTATTCCCAGCCTATTGTTTGCTACTTTTAACCATTTAAATATTAGAAATAACTTCATAAATATACGAGTTCTTCGTAATCGCGCGAAGCACGACAAGTTCACTAGTTACTAGATTTGCATCAAATTAAAATATTTAATTCTTGATTTTGCTAATTCTCATCTTGGGTAGGTTGTAATTAGTATAAAAGCCAGCATTCACTAGATTAGATTACTGGAAGAATAAATTAGTGCAATAATTTAGTGCATTTAACTAAAAGAGAACAATCTTTTACTCTGGTTGTTGAGGTTGATCTAATACTCCAACTAACATGGCTGTTTCCACAAAGGACAGACAAACTTTTTGGAAGTATTAAAGTTCTCTTTTTCTATTTCTCTCATAGTGCTAGTGAATGTCACGACCCAATTCCCAAATCCGTCGTGATGGCGCCTCTCGTGAAGACAAGGTCAGCCAACATAACAACAATACCTCTTTTAACAATTACTTAGCATGAATAAGTCTGAATCATAGATAATATAATCATAAGTGTGGAATAAACGTGATAAAACAAGGAAACCATCCCGACTCACCCGAAATCGGGGTGTCACAAGTCATGAACTACTACAGAGTTTACTAAAATTCTACAAAGTCCGGAATTAGGAACAAAGTCTGAAGATATCATAAATAACAGAAAATAAGGGAGAAAACGGGGTTGTGGACGTCAACAGCTACCTCGTTACTCCTAGTCACTGCCTGGTCTGGAAAGAATCATCGCTCAGGAGCGAACTCAGCTTTGTCTATATCTGCACGCACGATGTAGGGAGTAATGTGAGTACTCCGACCTAGTGAGTAATAAAAATAAATAATGACTGAAAGCATGAAATCTCATAAATGCACAAATAACGCTATCTCAAGCAATGAAATCAGTTATACAATAAAATCGTGAAGTATCATATAAATCTCTTTTAAAACAGTTAAGACAAATAATTTCAACAAGTAAGAAATAATCAGAAATCTGCCCCTCGGGCTCAATATCAAACTCTCAGTACAGTATCAGCCTAGCGGGCTCACTCCCAACTCACATAGTACAACATCAGCCTCTCGGGCTCACTCTCAACTCACAAAGTACAATATCAGCCTCTCGGGCTCACTCCTAACTCACAAAGTACAATATCAGCCTCTCAGGCTCACTCCCAACTCACTTGGGTACCTGCACTCACTGTGGGGGTGCAGACTTCGGAGGGGCTCCTACAGCCCAAGCGCTATATCATCATAAGGCCTTAAAGCCTGTCACATCAACATAAGGCCTTAAACCCTTCTCCCATCACACTCGAGGCCTTAAAGCCTCCTCACATCACTCAACATATCCTCACATATGGCCCTCAGCCTCAATCAGTCCAGAAAAATAATCATAAGCCCCTTGGGCAACAGTAAAACAATAGTGCTCAGCTCAACATCAATTCAAATATCATTTAAATCTCAAGTTGATTAAAAATATAGCTGAGTTCATGAAACAGTATAATTCAATTGGACTGAGTTTAAATAATATTTCAATTAGTGAGGAAACAGTGATGGAAATTCACAAAGGGTTTCAAATAGTCGGCACGAAGGCCAAGTATGGCAATAAGCCCAAGTCATGTTGAAAAACAACAAGTTTTTATCAAATACGCGGTAAAATATCAACCGGGATGGACCAAGTCACAATCCCCAATAGTAAATGACTCCGCGCTCGTCATATAGCGCGTGTTTCATCTCAACATAGCACTACATTGTGCAAGTTCGGGGTTTCAAACCCTCAGAACATCATTTAAAATTATTACTCACCTCTAGACGGCCAAAAGTTTAGCTCGATATGCCCTTTCCTCTCGAATTGGCCTCCTTGCGCGACGAATATGCCCAAAATCACAACGAATATGTTGCATTATACTAAAGAGACAATACCCAATTGAATACAATCGAAAATTATTAAAATTCCCGAATTTGACAAAACCCGAACCCCAGGCCCATGTATCGTAACTCAGAAATTTTTACGTCATCGGGTTCCTTATCCTGCCACGCGTCTATACATACCAAAATTATCCAATTCCCATCACATTTTGACCCTCAAATCCATGATTCTATCCAAGAGGGTTTTCTAACCTTTTATATCAAAATTTACGGATTAAATGCCAAAACTAGTAATAGATTCAAGTAATATACTCAAAATTGAGTTAAGAATATTTACCTCGTTGTTCTCTCCAAAAATCTCCCGAAGAATCGCCTTATCCGAGCTCCAAATTAGTAAAAATGGAAAATGGGACAAAGTCCCATTTTCAGACCTTAACATTCTGTCCGTCACTATTCACATGCACTATTCATGGGGTACTGTTCATGGCTACTGTTCATGGGGTACTATTTTTCAATTTTCCTAAGTCCGAAATCACTCCGAGACACCTCCGAAACACTCTCGAGCGCTCGGGGCTCCTAACCAAACACATACACTAACTCAACAATATCCTCCAAACTTAACCGTGCGAACAAATCGCCAAAATAACATCATATACCACGAATTAAGCTTTAAAATCCAAGAATTCTTTCAAATTTCATAAAACATCAAATTTTCCATTTTGAGTCCGAAACACGTCAAACGACGTCCGTTTTCAACCAAACTTTACATAAAGTGCTTAAACCATATATAAGACCTGTACCAGGCACCGGAACTAAAATACGAGCCTGATACCATCACTTTCTACTCAAATTTCATTTCCATTTTCCTTAAATATTTTCAGAAAATAATTTTTACTCAAAAATTTATTTCTCGGGCCTGGGACCTTGGAATTCGATGATTCTTGTTCCTATGAGTCACAAATAATAATACAAACATATAACTTCAATCGAAACTCAATTCGGAGCTTGTTTGCTCAGTGAGATATCCATTTCGCTCGTTAAACAATTAACACATGTGTCGCGTCAAAAACCCAATGGCAACTTGATGAAATTAAACCAAATTTTTTAGATCACTCCTATAATTCATTGTCAAAATTCCAGAAGTTTCGAAATCAATTTTTGATCTCTAGAACTAAAAATGGACCTTTGGATCATTACATGCTTATGCTCAAAACGGCAAAATCTTCCAAAAACTCCTTCAAAACATATCCGAGCCTCTGGGACCCCGATCAAACATGCCAACATAATTCATAACATCATTCAAACCTGTTACAACCATCAAAATACCTCAAATAACATCTAATTACCCAAAACTCATCGAAAGCCTAAGTTTTCAAAAACTTCCGAAATACACTTTCGATTAAAAACCCAACCAAACGATGTCCGAATGGCCTAAAATTTTGCACACACATCCCAAATAACACAATTAACTTACAGAAACTCTCGAAATTTCATTCCGACACCTGGATCAAAATCTCACCTATCAACCGGAATTCGCCAAAATACTAACTTCGCCAATTCAAGCCTAATTCTACACCGGACCTCCAAAATTACTTCCGATCATACTCCTAAGTCAAAAATCACTCCCGGAACTAACCAAATTGTCGGAATTCATATCCGAGCCCTCTAACTCATAAGTCAATGTCCGGTTGACTTTTCCAACTTAAGGCTTCTTAAAAGAGACTAAGTGCCTCATTTCTTATCAAAACCTGTGACGACCCGACCCGTCGTCTCATGTGTCACTGCTTCATTTCCCTCATTTTATACTTCTGCATATTTCGTTATCGGTATATGATGTGTTAGAGTTGATTTGTACTAGTTTTGATAAGAAATGAGACACTTAGTCTATTAAAGGAAGGCTTAAGTTGGAAAAGTCAACCGGACATTGACTTATGAGTTAGAAGGTTTAGATGTGATTTCCGGTGATTTGGTTAGCTTCGGGGGATGATTTGTGACTTAGGGGCGTGGCCATAAGTGATTTTGGAGGTCCGGTATAGAATTAGACTTGAATTGACGAAGTTAGTATTTTGGCGAATTCCGGTTGATGGGTGTGATTTTGATCTGAGGGTCAGAATTGAATTCTAAGAGTTGCTGTAGCTTTGTTGGGTGATTTTGGATATGTGTGTAAATTTTCAGGTCATTCGGGTTTTTGATCAAATGCGCATTTCGGAAGTTTTGAAAAAACTTAGGCTTGAATCCGATGTGATTAATGATTTTTAGCATTGTTTAATGTGTTTTGAGGATTGGAACAAGTTTGAATGGGGTTTTAAGATGTGTTGGTGTTTTTGGTTGAGGTCCCGAGGGCCTCGGAGTGAGTTCGGGTGGTTAAACGGGGAGTTTTTGAAGTTTGTTGTAGGTTCATATTGCTGGTATCAGGTATTTTTGCTTCTGCGGAAATGGGCCGCAGAAGCGGTTCCGCAGAAGCGAGTTATAGGTCGCAAAAGCGGTCTGGGCTGAGTTGGGAAGTTCCGCAGAAGTGGAAATTGTTTCGCTTAAGTGAGTCCGCATAAGCGGACGTAAGGTCGCAGAAGCGGCTCCTGTGGTTTAATGAAATTCCGCTTAAGCGGTTAAAAACCGCAGAAGCGGTTACGTGGAAGCGGGCGTGGGGACTGCAGAAGCGGAAACCCCTGAAGGCCAGTAGGGGTTTATATTCATTTTGTTCCACGAGAGTTATGTATTTTCCACCATTTTTGAGCGAGCTTTGGAGCTTTTGACGGAGATTTTAGAGAGTTTTGACTGGGAATCGATTGGAGGTAATTACTATGGCCTAGAAACATCATTTTATTGAAGAATCAACCTTTAATTCTTGGAAATTTGGGTAAAAATTGGAAGAACCAGGGCTTGGTTTTTGAAATAAAAAATTTGGGATTTGAGGGGGCATTTGAACTCCGATTTTGGTAAATCTAATATGTATGGACTCGTGGCGAGACGAGGAATCCGGTGAGGTGAATTTTGTAATTTTTTGAGAAGTGGGCTCGGGGCTCAGGTTTTGCCAGTTTCGAGATTTTTGCTATATTTCGATTGTTTTCGATTGGGTATTGTTCCCTTAGCATATTGTGATGTATTCGCTCTGATTTTGGTTAGATTTGACGCGCGTGGAGGCCGATTTGAGGTGCAAAGGAACCACAAGCTAGAGATTCCGCCGGTTCGAGATGAGTAATACTTATAAATGATATCCTGAGGGTTTTAAACCTCGAATTTGCACATCGTAATGCTATATTGAGGTGACTTGCACGCCGGATAACGGGCGTGGGGTAGAGCACCGTTGGAGATTGTGACTTGTTCCATCCCGCTTAATGAAATAATTACCTAATTGATTGAAGCTTAGTTCATATAATTATAAACATGGATTAATTATCGTAATTGGGCCTCGTGCCAACTGATTGAATCCTTTAGAGATTATTATCACTGTTTCCATGATACTTGGCATGTTAAATGATTTTAGTCCTGAGTTAAACACTATTTTGAAATGTCTAGTCATACTTCTAAGGTTTTAAAAACTTAAACTACATTTCTAACGTTTGGAGCTGAGAACTGTTACTTGATATCGCCCTAGTGGCTCACATGTATATTCTAGACTAAGGATGGATCGAGCTGCACGCCGCAACGGTGTGATATTGATATTGCGCTTGGGCTGTAGGATCCCCTCCGGAGTCTGAACCCCCGCAGTGAGTGCGAGTACCTAAATGGATCGGGCTGCGCGCTGCAACGGTCATGTGCATTGCATTGCATTCATGCATTGGTTCCTATTTATACTACGTGTCATGACATTTAGCACTCTCATATCATTGGCATTCGTGCTACTTCTTGCACTGTTTATCAGATACCCTGGTGTTGTTTGTTGGTGGAGTGTTGTGCCCGAGGGGCTGACTTATGTGCTGACTTGCACTATCTAATATCGCATTCATATGCTTGATTGTTGGAAGAGGATATTTTCAAAAGAGGTTTTTAACTAAACCAGATATTTCTAAAGGATTTTCACGATTTTACTGTTTTATCAAAGGGTTGTACTGTCCTATAGAGCATGATGGAGTGCTCTTACGTGATTTCGTGCCGCTCAGTTATTATTTACTATTATTACTCATTGAGTTGGAGTACTCACTTTACTCCTTGCACCTCGCGTGTAGTTGCATGTATTTTTCACCCGAAAGCGGGTTAATAGCTGATTGAAGGTATTACTACTATAGTGGGTAAGGTGACCGGCAGCGTTCGCGTCACCGGACTTCATCTTTTGATTCCAAATTTTATTTTGTATATTATTATTGGCCCAGTAGTTGTGTTCAGTCTTCTTTAGATGCTCGTGACTTGTGACACCCCGGTCGGGTTGTGTTGGGTTGTAATTAACGACTTTAATACCATTAAGTTGTATTTTCTATTCATTATGTTTAATAATTGTTAAAGAGACGATTTGGGTTAGTTGGCTGGCCTTGTCTTTACGAGAGGCGCCATCACGACTGGGTGTGGAAATTGGGTCGTGACAAGTTGGTATCAGAGCCTAGGTTACTAGGTCTCATGAGTCATGAGCAGGTTTAGTAGAGTCTCGCGGATCGGTACGGAGACGTCTGTATTTATCCTCGATAGGCTGCAGAACCTTTAGGAAAACTTCACTTTCTTGGAATTCTTATCGTCCGTACTTGATCCAGCTTGAGATATAACTCTTGAAATTCCTTCCACACGCCTGTATGCGCACGTGAGCGCCCAGTGTTGTATGTGCCTTGATGGCTTGTGACTTCCCGATCAAGGGTCGAGATGTGATCTCCGTGAGTTTGATGTTAGGTCAGTCTGGAGGACTTGAGGCCGGATCTTGCCTATGGCTTGAGCAGTGAGGTGTTGATCGTGTGAGCAAGCGTTTTGAACTTATATGTTCGGTATTGTCCCTATTAGCCAGAATGGCAGTTGCATATCTATGGGATGAGTATGTTAGTACTGCGAGATGTATCTATATGACTTGGTAGTAATGAAGAAGTCTGCTGGATAATAGATGAACTGTTAAGTGTTTGATTCCTATTGTGATTCGATGTGTAGCCTGAGTTATGGGCGTGTGAAGGATATTTTCGTATCTCCTAGTTGGGAGGTGAGGTGCATTACATGTGGCGGTATGAGTTCAGAACCAGGAAGACTAAATGAATGTGTAACGTATATGATGGTGGAAGGCATGCTGAAATACTAAATTGAGGCGAAGCAGGTGGGTTATCTCCTGCGGAGTGTTCTTAAGTGGTATGATCCTTATGTGTATGTTAGAAGATCGCTGTGTAATTGAAGGGTACGTTTTGAAATTTAAAAATTCGGGTCGCTTAAGAGAGTGGACTCAATTGACGTGACGATGACTGCGACAATTTCAGAGGATTTCAATACTAGATGATCGGTATTTTCACAAACTTGTAAATGATTTGAGTTTCATATCACTATGGTATTGCGACATCATTAGAGCAGAAGCATTATGGGTTATTGAGTGTGTCCTGATATATGGCTTCGAGCCAAGTTGGGGAGGTTGCTGTTGATGAGCTGATCGCACGGTCGTGTGCTATATTGGTTCCGTTTCGAGGTATGCTGGCGGAGCAGTCCTGGTTGCAAAAAATGAGCCGAGGATGGCACGAGTGAAGCAAAATTTTGATAAAGGTTATGCGGTGCTTCGTAGGTGTGTGGAAATAATAGGATGTCTTGAGCTGTTGATGATAAAGAATGCTCAGTGTATTGAGAAGGAAAATGTTTGTTTGTATTGGAATGAGATCATATCCTGCGGTGTCAGAGTGATAATAAGGCACGAGTGGTTCTGTTCATTGAGTTAAGTAATTTGTAGTTTGAATAAGAGTGAATGACTTTCGAGAATGATTCTAATGTGTTCAAGATTTTACATGTAACGATCAGGTGTTTTAAGGTTGTGTATGTGGTTAGAGACTGTGTTTTCATTGGAAAAGGTCAAGACTTGTAGTATTTTTGTGTTGATTATGGGATCCTAGGTATCGGTATTTGGAAAGTAATGACAACGAATTTATATTCGTAGGAAGTTCTTTAAGCAGATCATGCTGGAATGGGGTATTTCTGGGAACATTTGAAAGGGTATTCAGTGGCCTATAGGTCATAGACAGTGTGGTCTTATGCTTGGGTCTCCTGTGGTGAGCCTGGGTAGAGGCATGGTGGTTCTACAACAAGAGGGGATATCAGGTCGATGATGAATCAGAAGGAAATATAGGTAAATGAAGTAGCTTGTTAGTGGATCGAATCGGTAAGGTAAATGGTATGATTAATTCTTCGTATGTGTTCAAGGTAATGAGCCCTTACAGGTATCGTGCAGCAAAGCTCTTGAGTTCTGTTAGCTTGCTTAGCTTTGTTTGGATAGAAGGATTCAGTCCGGGCAGTTTAGCTTGTGTGAATGGAATTGGGAGAGAGTTCTTGTTGGGCCTTTACCGTGGTTTGGAAACGTATATACTATCTATGGGCATGTGAGGCATGGAATGAGTAATGATTTCTCTTCTGGATGGGATTGATGGAGAGTTCTTGACTAGTAGAGTACGTAGATGTTTGTGGTTAGGAAGGGAGATGAAGTTCTCATGTTATACTAGTGTGGTATGGTATAGGCGATATGTTGTGGAGGATTGGGATTAGTGTGTGTAAGGTTACGGTTCAGTTCATAATGAAAAGTCATTAAATTATTAAGCAGCACGGGTAGTTGTAAGTGATTAAAGAATCGATCTTCAGATGATTAGGGTGAATGATCCTCATATGACTAAGGAAATGGTATTGCCAATCATAGTAATTTGATGAGGGTATATGCTGCAGAAAAAGGGCAATGTGATTAAGTTGATGGCACTTCGGTAGTGTTGCGGCATTTTCTTATTGGATCGATTGCTGATATTTGAGTGTGTTTGATGGCACAGGAGAATTTTAGAATACCTTTTGTGGAATGATTGGGTACTCGAGGAGTAATATGTACTCATACTGCGAAATTTGGGATCAGGTACAGTGATTTGTGTGCTATATGGAGTTGGAGACTGGGAGTTCTCAGGTTCAGACTGTGTAGCGGT
This sequence comes from Nicotiana glauca, assembly GCA_026770625.1. Classification (NCBI taxonomy): domain Eukaryota; kingdom Viridiplantae; phylum Streptophyta; class Magnoliopsida; order Solanales; family Solanaceae; genus Nicotiana; species Nicotiana glauca. Next base: position 216,552 of record MU743693.1, on the reverse strand, counting down.
TACGGATCGTGTATATTGATACCGTTAGTGGCTATTGGGATTTGGAAGCGCGAGTGGATCTTTTTTGCTTGATATATTAGATTCTGGGATATGATATTGGGGTGTAGACTGATTGTCTCAGTGTTGGGTTATTCTAGACTATTGTGCTATGGGTTATGTCGAAAAATGCCATAGGTTGCGTGGCAGAGTGCATCGGATTATGTTCTAACAGGGTGGTTTGTATTCTAAAGACCAGCGGACGGCTGGGAAGGATTTCTTTCCTTAATTGGGCCTTTGTGGCGGGTATTAGTGTAGAGGTTTCTACCATTGATTCAGTTCTAGTATTGAGGGACTCTTTTTCGGATGCATTTATTTGGTGCCGGGCACCATATCATACGGCTTCGGCAGGAGTTAAAGCAGTGGAAGGAGCAGCTTCAGGCTTCTTGGTAATGAGTTCGTTGGTAAGCTGATTGGATACGTGTTTAACTTGAGTTGGCTTGGTTGGCCCCGAGTTGTATTGTTGAGGGATAGGTTGATTCGATCGTTCTTGAACTTGTTAGTGATCTGGGGAGATCTACGAGTTGCTTTTTCTATGCTGTGAGTCGTTATGATTAGTTGGATGTGGGCACATGTGGTGCGGTTCTATTGAGTATTCATAGAGAAAGTCGAGCGGGAAGAGTAATTGAGTGTTGCTCGGTAAATGGAGTATTGGTTATGATCTATCAGGTTGTGTGTCGTATGTTATTTGTTCCACCGTGGGTGTAAAGAATTGCTTTGGTGTCAGACATAAAAAAAATTGTGCCTGGCTGTTGATTTTGAGCATAGCGACTTGAGGTGCTTCATGTGTAACAATATGTGGATAGGATCGCGCATTGTAGCGAGGCTACGTGGAGTTATGAACTTTCGGGGCATCTTCAGGTGTTCTATTTCTATGATGTGAGACGGGGCCTCAGCCTTGCGTTGTGATGGTACTAATGAGCTTTAGGTACAACTCTTTCATTTGAGTCATTTGTCTTGATTTGAGTATGTGTAGACCGTTTCTTATTAGTGCTTGTATTATGCAAGTTGTGGCTTAGGCCTGTATTGAGGTGTCATACCACCAAAATGGTGTGTTGGATTCGAGGTGGTCATTGGATTCATTAATGAATATGAACAGATTTGTTTCCACCTAGTTAGAAGGATAATATCGAGGTTTGGCCCGGAAACCTATTATGACATTAGTCAAAAAGGAAGTGGCTTCATGTATGGGTAATCTGAGGGATGGTTACAGTTTATCGCGTGTTTTATCTATCGTTAGCAGTATATGAAAGTGTTGGAATAAGACTTTAGCTAATAAGAGGTTTTCTATCGGTATTTGGTTATTGTGGGCAACTGCCGTGAGTAGAGTCCATCGTTTCGAGTGCTTGGATTATGTGGTATATCATATGGTTCCGCCTGAGGTTACAGGTATGGTTTATTACAGCTGGTTTAGGTTTATTCTGAATATTGATGTAGGTTCTGATTTTGAGTATGACTTCGGAGAGTGCAAAGTGGTCCTACGGTTTATGGTTTAGATGGACTGTGAAATTTCAGCTATATTGTGTTATCGGACCTATGCGAGATAGGGTGACGAAGGATCACCCTGGGTTTATGCTTGGTAAGATCATTCAGCTATTGGGTTGCTTCTAGTACAACTCTGGGCACGCCCGACGACGAGAGTTTAGTTTAAGTTGGGGAGGATGTGACGACCTGACCTGTCGTCTCGTGTGTCACTGCTTCGTTTCCCTCATTTTATGCTTCTGCATGTTTCGTTATCGGTATATGGTGTGTTAGAATTAATTTGGACTGGTTTTGATAAGAAATGAGACACTTAGTCTTTTTAAGGAAAACTTAAGTTGGAAAAGTCAATCGGACATTGACTTATGAGTTAGAAGGTTCGGATGTGATTTTCGGTGATTCGGTTAGATTCGGGGGATGATTTGTGACTTAGGAGCATGGCCGGAAGTAATTTTGGAGGTCCGGTGTAGAATTAGACTTGAATTGGCGAAGTTAGTATTTTGGCGAATTCCGGTTGATGGGTGAGATTTTGATCCGAGGGTCGGAATGGAATTCCGAGAGTTGCTGTAGCTTCATTTGGGTGATTTTGGACATGTGTGCAAATTTTCAGGTCATTCGGATATCGTTTGGTCAGGTTTTTGATCAAATGCGCATTTCGGAAGTTTTGAAGAAACTTAGGCTTGAATCCGATGTGATTAATGATCTTTAGCGTTGTTTGATGTGTTTTGAGGATTGGAACAAATTTGAATGGGTTTTAGGATGTGTTGGTGTTTTTGGTTGAGGTCCCGGGGGCCTCGAGGTGAGTTCGGGTGGTTAAACGGGGAGTTTTTGAAGTTTGTTGTAGGTTCATATTGCTGGTATCAGGTATTTTCGCTTATGCGGAAACGGGCCGCAGAAGCGGTTCCGCAGAAGCAAGTTATAGGTCGCAAAAGCGGTCTGGGGCTGAGTTGGGAAGTTCCGCAGAAGCGAAAATGGTTTCGCTTAAGTGAGTCCGCAGAAGCGGACGTAAGGTCGCAGAAGCAGCCCCTGTGGTTTAGTGAAATTTCGCTTAAGCGAATAAAAACCGCAGAAGCGGTTACGCGGAAGCGGGTATTGGGACCGCAGAAGCGGAAACCCCTGAAGGCAGTAAGGGTTTATATCCATTTTGTTCCGCGAGGGTTATGTATTTTCCACCATTTTTGAGCGAGCTTGGGAGCTTTTGACGGGGAGCTTTTGACGGGGATTTAAGTAAGTCCTATGGCCTAGAAACATCATTTTATTGAAGAAAAAACCTTTAATTCTTGGAAATTTGGGTAAAAATTGGAAGAACTAGGACTTGATTTTTGAAATGAAAAATTTGGGATTTGAGGGGCCATTTGAACTCCGATTTTGGTAAATCTGATATGTATGGACTCGTGGCGAGATAAAGAATACGGTGAGGTGAATTTTGTAATTTTTTGAGAAGTGGGACCGGGGCTCGGGTTTTGCCAGTTTCGAGATTTTTTCTATATTTCGATTGTTTTCTATTGGGTATTGTTCCCTTAGTATATTGTGATGTATTCGCTCTGATTTTGGTTAAATTCGACGTGCGTGGAGGCCGATTTGTGGGGCAAAGGCATTGCAAGCTAGAGATTTCGCCGGTTCGAGGTGAGTAATACTTGTAAATAATATCCTGAGGGTTTTAAACCTCAAATTTGCACATCGTAGTGCTATATTGAGGTGACTTGCACGCCGGATAACGGGCGTGGGGTTAGAGTAGCGTTAGGGATTGTGACTTGTTCTGTCCCGCTTAATGAAATAATTACCTAATTGATTGAAGCTTAGTTGATATCCTTATAAAAATGGATTAATTATCGTAATTGGGCCTCGTGCCAACTGATTGAATCCTTTACGGATTATTATCACTATTTTCATGATACTTGGCATGTTAAATGATTTCAGTCCTGAGTTAAACACTATTTTGAAATGTCTAGTCATACTTCTAAGGTTTTAAAAACTTAAACTACATTTCTAACGTTTGGAGCTGAGAACTATTACTTGACATCGCCCTAGTGGCTCACATGCATATTCTGGACTAAAGATGGATCGGGCTGCACGCCGTAGCGGTGTGATATTGATATTGCGCTTGAGCTATAGGATCCCCTCCGGAGTCTGAACCTCCACAGTGAGCGCGGGTACCCAAATGGATCGGGCTGCTTGTCGCAGTGGTCATGTGCATTGCATTGCATTCATGCATTGGTTCCTGTTTGTACTATGTGTCATGACATTTAGCACTCTCATATCATTGGCATCCATGCTACTTCTTGCACTGTTTACCAGATACCCTGGTGTTATTTGTTGGTGGAGTGCTGTGCTCGAGGGACTGACTTATGTGCTGACTTACACTATCTAATATCGCATTCATATGCTTGACTGTTGGAAGAGGATATTTTCAAAAGAGGTTTTTAACTGAACCAGATATTTCTAAAGGATTTTCACGGTTTTACTGTTTTCTCAAAGGGTTGTACTGTCCTATATAGCATGATGGAGTGCTCTTACGTGATTTCTTGCCGTTCAATTATTATTTACTCTTATTACTCATTGAGTTGGAGTACTCACTTTACTCCCTGCACCTCGCGTGCAGTTGCAGGTATTGTTCACCCGGAAGCAGATTAATAGCTGACTGAAGGTATTACTATTGTAGTGGGCAAGGTGACCGCCAGCGTTCGCGGTACCGGACTTCATATTTTAATTCCAGATTTTATTCTGTATATTATTATTGGCCCATTAGTTGTGTTCAGTATTCTTTAGATGCTCGTGACTTGTGACACCTCGGTCGGGTTGTGTTGGGTTGTAATTAACGGTTTTAATGCCATTAAGTTGTATTTTCTATTCATTATGTTTAATAATTGTTAAAGAGACGATTTAGGTTAGTTGGCTGGCCTTGTCTTCGCGAGATGCGCCATCACGGCCGGGTGCGAAAATTGGGTCGTGACAAAACCACTCCAAATCAACTCTATTACACAAGATACGGCTAATGAAGCATAAAGAAGCTGAAAATGGGGAAAACAGAATGGTAACTCATGAGATGACGGATCGGGTTGTCACAGTGAATGTGCCTATAAAAAATCTCTTCTTAATGTCAAAATAGTACCATAATGTTGAGTGGTTGGAGCAAGAAACGCATCACAGCCTCTCATGTATATATTATTAATTTACCATGTTTTAATGGACATATTATTTTTAGGGCAAATGTTACTAGGTTCAGTTGAACTCATAATTTCAACAGTAACTCTGTCCTGATGGTGTGTGGTGCAAAATTCGATGGATAATGAACACCCCTTTTTATCAACCTTCTCCATGCGGTAAGTACTAGACTTATTTGCGTGTCAGGGTTTCAACTCGTGACTAACCCATAGAGACGGATACAAGATTTAAACTCTATGAGTTCAACTTTTAAGATTTTTAACTTTGAATTCATTATATTTTTAAAGGTATGTATTCATATTTACTATATTTTATAATTTTTATGAATTTTTACACATAAATTTATGATCCGCACTGAAAGTACTGGGTTCAGATGAACCCGGATGGATCCGCCCTTGCTAACCCACACATCTTGCATTGCGCTCTTGCCACTAGATCAAAGCCAATTATTAGTCATCCTACTTTTAATGTGTTCCTTTGCCAGAAATTGAATTCAATCGTTTGTGTATCATTCACTGTTGTTGCCAATTCTTATCCATAGGTAGAGCTCTTTGTTCTAATTTCCTTTTTTTCCCTTCACATCATTGATATTTTGACCAGTTCTGGAAACACATTTCATAAGATGTACTATTGCATTACTTAATTATTATGTACATTGATGATCATATTGCAAATTATTATTTTGGATGTCCAAGAAAACAAGAGTAGTCCGCATTTAAATTTTGTACTTAATTCATCCTATTTCTGCTTTCTTTCTTTGGCTGGCCCTCTGGAAATTTTGCCTAGAAAATATGCATTAAACTTCTTGCACATTTTTCTCATTTGCCTCTTTAATTTATATGCAATATCGTCGCCTTCTTCTTCATATTTCTCATAAAGGAATGGGAGAGTTTCCACACAAAGCAAACCTTGTAGACAATATTCACAGCAAAAGTTAAAAAAAAAAAGCAAGAGAGTAATAATGTTAGTAACAAAAGAATGAGAAATAGCTAAGTAATCTTACCAAAAAACAAAAGGCTCAAGGTGCTGATATAGTTCCCAAATAGTGTTAGTAACAAAAGAATGATAAAGCTAAGTATTTTACAGGATTTTTTCACCGTAAAATCTCCGTAGAATAAAACATATAACTTGTGCTCAAAATATTTCTTTAATCCTAGTAAGATACAACTGTATAAAGTATTTTTTAAGAAAATAATACAAAATATGAGATGTGTGTGACGACCCAAAGAGTCATTACCTGTTTCCTTGTTCGTTCCGTGCTTCCGAGGCCTTGAAAACTTCACTTTTACTTGCCTCGATTGGCATGTGCAATCCGGACGCGTAGCCGAAAAGTTTTTATGTTGAAATATGTGAAATCTGTGCAAAATTTGAAGAATTTTGATATTAATATGATTAAAGTTGACTTTAATCAACGTTTTGGGTAAACGGACCCGGATCCGGACCCGTGACGTGACGGTTCCGGAGGGTCCATAGAAAAATATGGGACTCGGGCATGTGTCGGGAGTCGAAATCCGAGGTCTAGAACCCGAGTAAAAAATTTTTTCTGTTAAATTATTTTTCTGAAATTATTAAGGTAAACGAAAATGAATATTGATTAAAAGACTATGGTATCGGGCTCGTATTTTGGTTCCGATACCCGGTACAGGTCTTAAATATGTGTTAAGCGCTTCCTGTAAAGCTTGGTCGAAATCGGACGTCGTTTGACGTGTTTCGGACCTAATTATCTAAAGTTAGAAGTTTAAGAAGTTTGAAATGAAAATGATGATTTTGAGGCTTGATTCATTGATTTTGATGTTGTTTTGGCGATTTGATCGCTCGAGTAAGTTCGTGGGATGTTTTTGAGTTAGTGTGTGTATTTGGTTGGGAGCCCCGAGGGCTCGGGTTTGTTTTCGAAGGTGTTCGGGGTGATTTTGGACTTAAGAAGTTAGCAGATTTTTTGCAATTTTTGCACAAGGGTTTTCTTTATCGCGCTCGCATCACTAGGTTCGCGTTTGCGTAGTTCTATGCTTTTCCCCCTTCGCGTTCGCGTCTTGACCCTCGCGAATGCGTAAGCCAAATTCAGGCCCCAGTTTTTTTCATTCATCGCGTTGGCGTTCTGGCCATGCGATCGCGATGTTCTGTTGTGTCCTCTATCGTGTTCGCGTTCCTTAACACGCGTTCGCGTAGGCCATTCTTGGACCCCCAGTATTTTCCTCTACGCGTTCGCGTTGACCCTCACGCGAACGCGATGCATTGCCCAGTCTACCCTTCGCGAACGCGACCCTCTTCCCGCGAACGCGAATTGCAATTTTGCCCAGTTATATTTTTAATTTTCAGAACAGTACACACGGTTTTTTCACAAAATTTCTCACGAGCTCTCTTCTCTCCCAAGCTTTAGGAAGCCATTAAAGCTCCCATTCTTCAAGGTCACTTGGGTAAGTAATTTCCCACTCATTTCCTTCACTTCTCCTTCATTAATTAGCAAGTTTCTAAGTCTAAATCATGAAATCAAAGTAGAAATTAAGGGTTTTGGGTAGAGTTCGGGTTTTAGGAATTTTGGGTGATTCAACCTCAATTTGGGGTCGAATCTTAAAACAAATTATATATTTGAACTCGTGGGGTTATGGTGACTAGGTTTTGGTCCGAGCCTCGTGTTTGGACCATGTGGGCTCGGTGTCGAATTTTGGTATTCTTGGAAGAATGCTAGAAAACTCATCTCTAGGCTATGGGATTATGTTGTTGAGCCCTAATTGATATTGTTTAATTAATTATGCCTAGATACCATTATTTCGGAGTCGGATTATAGTAGAAATGCAGTATTGGAGAGTTGATTGCTATTCTTTGGACCGAGGTAAGTGTTTGATCTAACTTTGGCTTGAGGGAACATGATTAAAGTGTTATTGATTGCTAATGGCTAAATGATCGAGTACGGTGTATAGGCATGGTGACGAGTATCTATACACCGGTGTCTAGCATGACTGTGGGTCCTTGTTTGTACTTATTCTGATATTTTTGGGACTCTTCCATGCTAATTGATAAATTCTACATAATGTGAAGAGTATGAGGATTAGATATGAATTGTAAATTCTTTGGAGTGTTGACTCGAATGATAAAAATACTATTGAGCAGGAAATAAAAGAAATGGAAAGAGGTATGATTAATCCCTTGCCGGGATGGTTTGAGTATTATTGATTATCTCACTTGCCGGGATGTGAAAGTGGTTATTGTTGCTCCCTTGCCGGGATTTAGCTGTTTATCTGTGTTTTTCCTTTCCGGGATTATTTGTGTATTATGAATTATGAAATGCGATCGTGTGGCACGCCGTCCACTTATGTATTGTGAAATGGGATCGTGTGGCACGCCGTCTACTTATGAATTAGGAAATGGATCGTGTGGCACGCCGACCACTTCTGAATTATGAAATGGGATCGTGTGACACGCCAACCACTTATGAATTATGAAATGGGATCGCGTGGCACGCCGACCACTTATATATGTCATAGTATTGATGTAGTTTCGTTGTTATATCCGTTGATCTATTTTCACTGTATCCCCTCCCCCCCCCCCC
>MU743693.1:176310-205128 GCA_026770625.1 Nicotiana glauca | reverse complement strand
ACGGGAGAGTTTGTAAAACTTGTTTGGCTTGATTGTTCTTTCTTTATGGAATTGATTGTTGTTTCTGTTACTGTTACTCACTTGTCTATGGCTTGAGTTTACTTGGCGCAAAGTTTGTTATACATACCAGTACAATTCAAGTGTACTGACGCCCCTTTTGCCGGAGGCGCTACATTTGTGTTATGATTGTAGGTGGATCTGCAGCAGGTACTCCAGCCCACCGATCGTAGCTCCCTCTTCGCCATCCGTCAGTTGTTTTGGTAAGCCCCATTCCTCTCGGGGCCCTACGTGGCTCAGGCCGCTTGTTTCCGTAGTTTTATTTTGGCTGTTGTAAAAGGTATAGCCGCAGCCTTGTTACCGGCAAATATTGTAGTAACTTCTTTCATCTGTAGAGGCTCCGTAGACAGGAAACGTGGGTCGTGAACTTATGTAATATGTATTTTGTATATAGGGGCAATGTAAAATGTAAACCACGCTAGTAACCATGTACCTTGTTTATGTTTGAAATGAATTGGTGTTCTGAATTAACCGTATGGTCATTTCACTTGGCTATTAAGTAATAGAAGATGTGGGGTAATACGTGGAATAGGAAAGGCACCCAGGTCCGCTTGACTGGGGATACCCGGTCGAGCGCCGGTCATGTCCCTCGGGTTTGGGGCGTGACAACTTGCCCCGTGTAGTGTATTATGACTTATGTAAATCGTTGGTTTTGGTTTTTAGGGCGATTAGAATGAATTTGGAAGAACATTTATAGATTTAGGCTTGAATTGGCGAAATTGGATTTTTGGCATTCTCCAGTTGATAGGTGAGATTTTGACATAGTGTTCGGAATGAGATTTGGGATGTGTGTGCAAAATTTCAGTTCATTCGAACGTGGTTTGGTTGGGTTTTTTTTTTTATCAAAAGCGTAAGTTAGAAGATTTTGGAATTCTTAGGCTTGAATCCGATGCAAATTTCGTATTTTGATGTTGTTTTGAGTGTTCCAAAGGTTGGAACAAGTTTGAACGATATTATGGGATATTTTGGCATGTTTGGTTGAGGTCCCGAGGGCCTCAGGTGCGTTTCGGATAGGTTTGGATTGTGTTGCGCTCGTTTTTCTTATGTTTCGACGTCGTTTCTTCAAGTATAAATGATATCATATTGAAGAAATAAGCTCCGATTTCTTTTTTTGATTGAAACATTAGATCCTTATCGTAATTACGGACCCTTATCAAAATGAATCATTGAATTTGGACATCGTATGAGGATTTATGTTCATTTTACTAAGAATTAGGTTGCCAGATTTTTTCAATCTAATTACAAAATTACCACCGACGGCGTATTTAAAAATATGCACTATTTGCAAATATTAAAACCAACATATCTCATTCATTATAAGGTCAAATTAAGTTATTCAAAAGCCTAAATTGACTAGAATTTCACAAGAAATCCATTAGATGAATAAAATATGAGTTTCAGAATCATTTGGCATGAGAAATGAGGTAAAATAACTGGCAAAAAAATATATAAAACTAGGGTTTGTTCATTTAATCATATTTTAAGTTGGGGAGCTCAGATTTGGGCGATTTTCACCATATGGATTGGGATAAGTATTTTCTACTCAATTTTGGTTATATTTCATGAATCCATCTTCATTTTTGGGATTTGATTGATGATTTCAAAGTGAAATTGAGGGAGTCAGGGCTTGAGATTATGAGACCTTATAGCGATGATTTGTAGGGGTCAAACGAACTCCAATTTTTGAGTTCTTTATATGTATGGACTCGTGAGATGATGAAAAATATTTTGGTATAAAGTTTGACCAGTTTCAGGAAACGGGCCCGGGGGTCGGGTTTTGACTGATTTCGGATTTTGTGCTTAAAATTGATATTTTCAATTGAAATTCATTTATTTAGCATAATTTGATAATAAAAATCTGAACTTGGTAGATTTGGAGCATTCAGAAGTTGGTTCGAGAGGCAAACGTGTTGCAGAGTAGCTTTTCGGGTTATTTCGAGGTGAGTAATGATTTTAAATGTTGTTCTGAAGGTATGAAACCCCGGATTGCACAATGTCGTGCTATATTGAAGTGAAACATATTCTCGATGACGAGCGTAGGATTGTGCATCATTGGGAGTTGTGACTTGCTCCATCCCGAATGACTATTTTTCTATATAATAAGCAGCTAATTGTTTGATATTATTATACTTTGGGCTAAATGCCATATTTGGGCTTTGTGCCAACTGTTTGAACCCTTAGGGGATTGTTAATGATATTTTACTCACTGTTTGATCTCATACTTGTGCTCAGTCATGCTATATTTTCACTATTTTAAAAACTCAGCTATGTTATTCTGTTTTAAACACATTAATTGATATTTTCAAAGATATTTGAGCTGAGCTTCATATTTGACTGATGCTCGAGGGGCTTATGAGATTCTGACTGAGTAAGGCCAAGGGCCTGTATTATGAGGATACTTTTGGGTCGGGTTGCACGCTGCAGCAGTGATATACTGATTATGATAATGAGGCCAAGGGCCTGAGATTGTGCGCCACGAGGTGGCTTGATATTAATATGAGGCCAAGAGCCTGTTTATGATGCCACGAGATGGCTTGATATTGCACTTGGGCCGTAAGGGGCCCCTCCAGGAGTCTGCACACCCCCAGTGAGCGCGGGTACCCATTATAATGTGAGATATAGCCCGAGGGACTGGTATGGTTCTGAGATATATCCCGAGGGGATGGTATGGTTATAAGATATTGCTCGAGGGGCGGATTTGTTGACATTATGCCCGGGGGCGAACCTTTAAGTGCTTATCTTTCTTATTTACCTGTCATGTACCATTTTAATTGTGAAATTGTGTCCGAGGGGTGGATCTTCTATGCTTATTTGTTCTAATTGCTTGCATTCAATTGCTAAATTGTTGAAAAGTCATTTTTGAAGAAGTTTAAACTGAGCTAAGGTGTTTAAGAGATTTCACAGCTTCATTGCTTTCTTACTGGTTTTGTACTGCTTCTATACAACATGTTGATGTACTCTTCGTGATTTCCTATCACTCAGTCTTTATTTATTTTTATTACTCACTAAGCTGGAAGTACTCACTTTACTCCCTGCACCTTGTGTGCAAATTTAGGTATTTCTGAACCCGGTAGTGGGTATTGGTTGCTCAAAGGCAGAGTCATCGGAGTTTAGCAAGGTAGCTGCCCGACTTTCGCAGCACTGCTTTTCTCCCTCTCAATTTCATTAGACTGTATTTAGTATATTTTTTACTCTAGTTTTATTCAGACTTCGTAGATGCTCATGACTAGTGACACCCCGATATCGGGCTGTGTTGGGTTTTTTCCCACAAATTATATTTTTAACTGCTTATTTTTGAGATTTTATCATGTTTACAACTTAATACTTATTATTTTATTGCTTAAGATTGGAATGGGAATGTGAATGTGTCGGCTAGCCTTGTCTTCATGAGAGGCACCATCACGATTGGGTTCGGGTTTAGGGTCGTAACAAGTTGGTATCAAAGCCTAGGTTACATAGGTCTCATGAGTCATGAGTAGGTTTAGTAGAGTCTCGCGGATCGGTACGGAGATGTCTGTATTTATCCTCGAGGGGCAGCAGAACCTTTAGGAAAAACTTCACATTCTTGAATTCTTATTGTGCGTCCTTGATTCAGCTTGAAAAGTAACTCTTGAAATTCCTTCCACGAATTTGTATGCGCGCATGACCGCTCAGTATCAGATGTGCATCGATGGCTTGTGATTCCCTGGTCGAGGGGCGAGATGTGATCTCTATGTGTTTGACGTTGGGCCAGTCTGGAGGACTTGAGGCCGGATTTTTACCTATAGCTTGAGCACCGAGGTGCTGATCATGTGAGGTGTGTTTTTGAACTTATATATTCGGTAATGCCCCTATTAGTTTAAGTGATGGCTGGATAGTTACGTGATGAGTGTGGTGTGACTGCGAGATGTATTCATATGATTTAGAAGCGACGAGAAGGGTCTGCTGGAGGATATAAGAACTATTAGGTGCTTGATTTCTATCTTGATTCGTGGTATAGCCCCGAGTTATGGGTGTGTGAAGAATTTTTTCATGTGTCCTAGTTGGTAGTGAAATAAATTTCATGTTGCGGTATGAGCTCAGACTCCGTAAGATTAAGTGACTGCGTAATGTCTATGAAGGTGGAAGGGTACAAAAAGATGCCAGTTTGAGGCGAAGCAGGTGGGTTATCTCCTGCAGAATGTTTGAAAGTTGTGTGATCCTTATGTTGTCTGTTAGGAGATCTCATTTATAAGTGAAATATAAGTGTTGAAATTTAAATTTTGGATCGCTCAAGAGAGTGGATTTAACTGTTACGAGGGTGAATACAAGATTTGCAGAAGATTTAAAGTACTAGATGGTCGGTGTTTCACGAGTTTATGAAGGATGGAGTTTAATCTCACTATGGTATTATGGCAGTAGTAGAGTATAAACATTATGAGTTATTTTGTGTGTTTTGATCTATGGCTTCGATCCAAGTGAGGGAGTCTGCTATTAGTTAGTTGACTGCACGATTATGTGCTATGTTGGTTCCAGTTGAGGCGTACAGGTGAATCAGTTATGGCCTACGGAGATTGAGACCGAGGATGGCTCGAGTAAAGAAAAATTATTGAAAACAGTTATAGTATGTTTCATAGGTGGGTGAGAATCACGAAACGTCTTGAGTTGTTGTTGGTAAAGGATGCTCAGTGCATTTGTTTGGAATGAGGTTACATACTGGGTGTCGGAGTGCTAATGAGGCACTGGTTGTTCGGTCCGTTTGATCAGGCTAATTGCAGTTTGAGTAGAGTGAATGGCTCTCGAGAATGGTGCTAATATGTTCAAGATTGCACATGTAATAATGAAAATTTTCAAGTGTATGATTTGGCTAGGAAGTAAGGTTTGCGCTGGAGGGTGTCAAGACTCGTGTCATTTCTATATCAATTATGGGATTCTATACATCAGTATTATGAAGGAAATGGCTTCAGATTCACAGGAAGTCTTTTTAGGGTAGGTATTTTGAATGTGGTGCTTTTAGGAACATTTAAAAGAGTATTTAGCTGGTTGTAAGCCTTAGACTGTGTGGTATTATGCTCGGGTCTCGTGTGGTGAATCTGGGTTGAGAAATTGTGATGCTATAGCAAGAAGGAGTATGAAGTTGAAGGAGAAATTAGAGGAACTCGGATAGATGGGATCAGATATGGCGATTCGTGTGCTATATGGAGTTGTAGACTGGGAGTTCTTATAAACAGGTTATGTTGTGGTTGTGGGTCGCGTGTATTGGCACTATGTAGTGATTATCGGGGTTTGGAGACCCAAGTAGATCTTTTGCTGCTTGGTAAGTTAGGATTGAAGGATATTGGGTATAGACTGGTTGACTCCGTGTTGTATTATTCTGGACTATTGCAATAAGGCGACGATGTTGGCTATGTCGAGAATGCCACGGACTGAGTGGTGAGGTTCGATGGATTTTATGTTCTTATTAGGGTAGTTTAATATTTTGAAGACCCAGCGGAAGGCTGGGAAGGATTGTCTTTCTTATATGGGCTTTTGTGATGGATGTTAGTGTGGAGACTCTTACCATTGATTCAGTTCCGATGGTGAGGGACTTTTCATATGTGTTCTTATGGCCGGGCATGTCGCCAGGCAAGGTTGTTGATTTTGGTATTGATTTAGTGCCGGGCACCGTATCGTATGGCACCGGCAGAGTTAAAGGAGTTGAGGGAGCTGCTTCAGGGTTTCTTTGATAAGGGGTCCGTTGGCAGGCCAATGTGGATGTGTGTTCTAACTTGAGTCGACTTGGTTGGCTTCGAGTTGTATTGCTGAGGGATCTATGATTCGATTGTTATTGATCCTATTAGTGTTCTGAGGAGATATGAGTTAGTTTTCCGTGTTGCGGGGCATTTGTATTGGTTGGTTATAGGCATATATAGTGCGGTGTTATTGGGGTCTCTCAACGGAGCTCGAGCGGGAGGAGTATTGGACATTGCTCAGTGTATGGCATATCGGTTATGTCCTTTCGGGTTTGTGTGGGGTTATGTATTTGCTTCACCATGGTTATGATGATTTGCTTTGGTTCTAGACATCAATTGCGCACGGTCGTCAATTTTGAGCAGAGTGACTTGAGGTGTTTTATGTGGACCAGTGTTTGGATAGGATAGCGCATTGCAGCGAAGTTATGTGGAGGTATGACCTTTCAGATTAGATTCAAGTATTATTTTTCTACGATATGTGACGGGTTCTCAGCCTTGTGTTGTGGTGTTACTGATGAGCTTGCGGTACAACTCTTTCATTTGAGTCATTTTCATGATTTGAGTACGTTCAGATTATTGCTTATTTTCGTGTGGATTGCACAAGTTGTGGTTTTAGATGGTATTGATGTTTCATGTTACCATAGTGGTTGTGTTGGATTAGATAAGATCGTTGGGATCTTTAATGAATACGAACGGATTTGATTTCAGCATGTTGGAAGGATAAATATCGAGGTTCGGTTAGAAATTTGCTATGGTCCTTGCCAAAGGAGAAGTGGCCTCATGAATGGTTGATCTGAGAAATGGTTATGGTTTATTGCGTGTTTCATTTATCATTGGCAGTATATGAAAGTGTTGGAATGAGACTTTAGTTGATAAGAGGTTTTATATCGGTATTCGGTTGTTGTGTACAGCTGCTGTGATTAGAAGTTATCGCTGCAAGCATTTGAGTTATGTGGTATATCATGTAATTGCACCTGAGGTTGCATGTATGGGTTATTATAGCTTGTTAGGGCTTATTAAGAGGATAAATGTGAGATTTTGATCTTGTGGATGATTTCGGAAGGGGGAAATGTGGTTCTAAGGTTTAAGGGCTAGATTGAATTGTGAAATTTCACTTATATCGTATTATCGGACCTATGTGATATAGGGTAACGTGGGATCACCCCTGGTTATATGCATGGTAAGGTCATTCAACGATTGGCTGGCTTTTGGAACAACTCTGGGCACGTTCGAGGACGAACGTATGTTTAGGTGGGGGAGGATGTAACGACCTGACCGGTCGTTTTGAGCTTTTGCACTTTGCTCGCCAATTCTCGGGCATGACTTGCTCCGTGTAGTATATTATGACTTATGTAAATCGTTGTTTTTGGTTTTCAGGGTAATCAGAATAAATTTGAAAGAATAGTTGTAGATTTAGGCTTGAATTGGCAAAATTGGATTTTTGGCATTCTCCAGTTGATAGGTGAGATTTTGACATAGTGGTCGGAATGTGATTTCGGAAGTTACAGTAGTTTCGTTGTTCCATTTGGGATGTGTGTGCAAAATTTCAGGTCATTTGGACGTGGTTTGGTTGGGTTTTTTTTATCAAAAGCATAAGTTAGAAGATTTTGGAATTCTTAGGCTTGAATCCGATGCAAATTTGGTATTTTGATGTTGTTTTGAGTCTTTAAAAAGTTGGAACAAGTTTGAATGATGTTATGGGATATTTTGGCATGTTTGGTTGAGATCCCGAGGGCCTCGAGTGAGTTTCGGATAGGTTTGGGTTCTGTTGCGCTCGTTTTTCTTATGTTTTGATGCCATTTCTTCAAGTGTAAATGATATCATATTGAACAAATGAGTTCTGATTTCTTTTTTTGATTGAAATATTAGATCCGTATCATAATTACGGACCCGTATAAAAAAGAAATGTCTAATTTGGACATCGTATGAGGATTTTATGTTCATTTTACTAAGAATTAGGTTGCTAGATTTTTTCAGTTTAATTATGTAATTGACACTGACGGCGTATTTAAAAATCTGCACTATTTGCAAATATTAAAACCTACATATCTAATTCATTATAAGGTCAAATTAAGTTATTCAAAAGCCTAAATTGACTAGAATTTCACAAGAAATCCATTGGAGGAATAAAATACGAGTTTCAGAATAGTTTGGCATGAGAAAAGAGGCAAAATATCTGGCAGAAAAATATATAAAATTAGGGTTTGTTCATTCAATCATATTTTGAGTTGGGGAGCTCGGATTTGAGCGATTTTCACCATATGGATTGGGATACGTATTCTTTACTTGATTTTGATTATATTTCATGAATCCATCTTCGTTTTTGGGATTTGATTGATGATTTCAAAGTGAAATTGAGGGAGTTAGGGCTTGAGATTATGAGACCTTCTAGCGATGATTTGAGGGGTCAAACCGATTTTCGAGTTCTTTATATGTACAGACTCGTGAGATGATGAAGAACATTTTGGTATAAAGTTTGATCAGTTCTGGGACGCAGGCCCGTGGTCGGGATTTGACTGATTTCAAATTTTGTGCTTAAAATCGATATTTTCAATTGGAATTCATTTGTTTAGCGTAATTTGGTGATACAAATCTGAACTTGGAAGATTTGGAGCATTCGTATAATAGGCAACTAATTATTTTGATATTATTATACTTTGGGCTAAATGTCATATTTGGGCTTCGTGCCAACTGTTTGAACCCTTAGGGGATTGTTAATGATATTTTACTCACTGTTTGATTTTATACTTGTGCTCAGTCATGCTATATTTTTACTATTTTAAAAACTCAGCTATGTTATTCTATTTTAAATACATTAATTGATATTTTCAAAGATATTTGAGTTGAGCTTCATATTTGTGACGACCCGGCCCGTCGTCACATGAGTTACCGCCCTGTTTCCTCCATATTTTGTTGCTCTATGTTTCAATACCAGTATTTGAATTTATCGGATAGAATTGAATTGGTTTTAGCTGGAAATGAGGCACTTAGCCTCTTAGAAGGAAGCTTGTTTTGGAAAAGTCAACCGGAAGTTGACTATATAGTTAGAAGGCTCGAATGTTAATTTTGATGATTTGGTTAGCTTCGGGGGATGAATTGAGACTTAGGAGTGCGATCAAAATTGAATTTGGAGGTTCGGTGTGGAATTAGGCCTGAATTGGCGAAGTTAGCATTTTGGCGATATCCGGTTGATAGGTGAGATTTTGATCTGAAGGCCGGAATGGAATCTCGAGAGTTGCAGTAGCTCCGTTAGGTGATTTTGGATATGTGTGCAAAGTTTCAGGCCATTCGGAGGTGGTTAGGTCGAGTTTTTGATCGAATGTACAATTCGGAAGTTTGTAAGAAACTTAGGCTTTGATTTGAGGGTAATTGAGAATTTTAATGTTAACGATAGTGTTTTGATGGTTCGAGCAAGTTTGGATAGGGTATTAGATCATGTCTGTCCTTTTGGTTGAGGTCCCGGGGGCCTCAGTATGATTTCGGGTGGTTAAACAGGAATTTTGAAGCATGTTGCAGGTCTGGTTTTTTTTGGCTTCTGGTATTTCCGCATCTGCGGAAAAGGAGCCGCAGAAGCGGTTCCGAAGATGCGGCATGGAGGTCGCAGAAGCAATCCTTTGAGGGCTAGGCATATTTCGCAGAAGCGGAAGGCTTTCCGCAAAAACGGACACCGCAGGAGCGGTTTTTGACCGCAGAAGCGGGTTGATGATTTAAGTTAGACCGCATAAGCGGTCATTTGGTCACAAAAGCGGTGACCGCAGGTGCGGTATAATAACCGCAGAAGCGGAAATCGGTTTGGGTTAAGTGAACATTGGTTCACGATTTTGAAAGCGAAGAGAAATATTTTGGACTTCGACTTAGGCGGTTTCTTGGGCGATTTTGAAGATAATTTGAAGGGGTTTTATCAGCTATGAATTATTAGACTCGGAATATGTTATTATGGTATAAAAACATGGATTAATCACTGAAATTCGAGGAATTAGAGGGTAAAAATGGAGGTTAGGGCTTGAAACTTAAGAGAGTTTAAATTTGGATTTTGAAAGGGCAATTGAACTCCGATTTTGGTAAATTTGATATGTATAGACTCGTGGCGAGACGAGGAGTCCGATGATGTAAATTTTGTAATTTTTCGAGAAGTTGCCCGGGGCTCAGATTTTGCCAACTTCGAGATTTTTGGTGTTTTTCGAGTTCTTTTGATTGGGTTATGTTTCTTTAGCCTATTGTAACATATTCATTGTGGTTTTGGCTAGATTCGACGTGCGAGGAGGTCGATACGAGAGGAAAGGGCATTGCGGGCTAGTCTTCGGTCGACTAGAGGTGAGTAATAGATGTAGATGATGACCTGAGGGTTTGAAACCCCGGTATATCACACTGTGACACTATATTGAGGCGAGACACGTACTCTACGGTGAGTGCGGGGTTGTTTGTGGTCGGGGACTATTGCCTAGTCCGTTCGAGTGATGTTCATACTGTGTTATTGACTAGAAATTGATCGGTAAACATCCTACTTGGATTGTTATGAGTATATTTGGGCTGCGTGCCGATTATTTGGATCCCATAGGGATTATTATCACTGTTTCCATTATGCTTAGCATGTTTTCATGATATCAGTCCTGAGTTAAACACTGTCTCGAAATTATTAGTAAATTTCTAAAGTTTTAAACACTTAAGCTATAATTCCTGATAATTGGAACTGAAAATGATAAATTTGACTGTGCCCGTGTGGCTTGCATGCATATAACTGGACTGATTGTGGATCGGGCTGTATGCCGCAGCGAATGCTATGATGATATTACGCTTGGGCTGTAGGAGCCCCTCCGGAGTCTGAACCCCCACAGTGAGCGCGGGTGCCCAAATGGATCGGGCTATACGCCGCAGCGGTCATGTGCATTGCATTGCATTCATGCATCGATGTCTATCTGTTTTACCTGTCATTACTTGATGTTGTTCCACCGTTAAATGTGTAGAAATATTGGTTATAGCTTTGCATTGTCATATTTCGGGATTTCTTACTGTCAACCATTATATATGTCTATTACCACTGAGTTAGAGTACTCACTTTACTCCCTGCACCATGTGTGCAGATTCAGGTATCTCAGGAGCATAGTTGAGCTATTTGCTGGTTTCCAGAGCTTCTCAAGAGTTGTCGAGGTAGCTTCCTGACGTTCGCAGGACCCGACTCCTCCCCTATCCCTTTATTATTTTGGCATTTTTGGACATCAGTATTTCTAAGGATTTATTATTTTGTTATCTTAGAGGCTCTAGACTCCTCCCCTATCCCGTTAGCAGCTATTGTGATTGGAGGTGCTGATCGTGTGAGCAAGTGTTTTGAACTTATATGTTCGGTATTGTCTCTATTAGTCGGAATGGCAGTTTGGTATTCATGTGATGAGTATGTTAGTACTGCAAGATATAATTATACGACTTGGTAGTGACAAAGAAGTCTGCGGGATAATAGATGAATTGTTAAGTGATTTGTTTCCTATTGTGGTTTGATGTGTAGCCTGAATATGGGAGCGTGAAGAATACTTTCGTGTCTCCTAGTTGGGAAGTGAAGTGCACTATGTGTGGTGATATGAGTTCAGACTCAGGAAGACATAATGGCTGTGTTATTTTTATGATGGTCGAAGGTGTGCTGAAATACTAAACTGAGGCGAAGCATGTGGGTTATCTCCTGCGAAGTGTTCTTAAGTGGTGCGATTCTTATGTTTATTGTTAGAAGATCTCATGTGTAAGTGAAAGGTACGTGTTGTAATTTGAAAATTTGGGTCGCTTCAGAGAGTGGACTCAGCTGATGTGGGGATGAATGCGAGGTGTGTAGAGGATTTCAGTATCCAAGGATCTGTGTTTTCATAAACTAGTAGATGATTTGAGTTTAATCTCACTATAATATTGTGGCATCATTAGAGTAAAAGTATTATGTGTTATTAAATGTGTCCTGATAGATGGCTTCGAGCCTAGTTGGGGAGGTTGTTGTTGATTAGTTGATCGCACGGTTGTGTGCTATGTTGTTTCCGTTTTGAGGTATGCTGGCGGATCAGTCCTGGTTGCAGAAAATGAGCCGAGGATGGCACGAGTGAAGCAAAATTTTGATAAAGGTTATATGGTGCTTCGTAGATGTGAGGAAATAATAGGATGTCTTGAGCTGTTGTTGATAAAGAATGCTCAGTGTATAGAGAAGGAAGATGCTCGTTTGTATTGGAATGAGATCATATCCTACGGTGTCAGAGTGCTAATAAGTCACGAGTGGTTCTGTTCATTAAGTCAGGTAAATTGCAGTTGGAATAGGAGTGAATGACTCTCGAGAATATTTTTATTGTGTTCGAGATTTTGCATGTAATCATCAGGTGTCTAAGGTAGTGTATGTGGCTAGAGACTGTGTTTCCATTAGGAAGAGATCAAGACTTGTGGTATTTTATGCTAATTATGGGATTCCATGTATCAGTATCTGGGAAGTAATGGTAACGAATTCCGATTCGCAGGAAGTTCTTCAAGTAAAGTATTCTGAAATGCGGTATTTCTGGGAAGCATTGAGAGAGTAATCGGTGGCCTATGGGTCTTAGACAGTGTGGTCTTATGTTCGAATCTCCTGTGGTAAGCCTGGATTGAGGCATTGTGATGCTACAGCGAGGGAGAAATATCATGTGGATGATGAATAAAAAGAGAAATTTGATCGACGGAATAACTTGATAATAGACCGAATCGGTATGGTAAGGGCATGATTAATTCTTTGTATGTGTTCGAGGCAATGAGCTTTTACAGGCATTTTGCAGCAAGGCTCTTGGGTTTTGATGGCTTGCTCAGTTTGGTTTAGATAGAAGGATTCAGTCCTGGCAGTTTAGCTTGTACAAATGGAGTTGGCAGAGATGTTCTTGTTGGTTTTTACCGTGGTTTGAAGACGAGTATATTTCCTATAGGTATGCGAAGCATGGAGTGTGTAATGATTTTTCTTCTAAATGGGATCAATGAAAGTTCTTGACTAGTTGAGTGCGTCGATGTCTATGGTGTGGAAGGGAGATAAAAGTTCTTATGTTATCCTAGTGTGGTATGGTATATGCGATATATTATGGAGGATTGGGATTTGTGTGTAAGGTTCGGTTCAGTTCGGAATGGAAAGTCATTAAATTTTTAAGCAGCACGGGCAGCTGCAGGTGATTTAAGAATCGATCTTAAGAGGATTAGGGTGAATGATCCTCATATGACTAAGGAAACGGTGTTGCTAATCATAATAATTTGACAAGGGTATATGTTTCAGAAAAAGGGCAATGTGATTAAGTTGATGGCACTTCGGTAGTGTTGTGACACTTTCTTGCTAGATCGACTGCTGATATCTGAGTGTGTTTGAGGGCACAGGAGAAATTTAGAATATCTTCGAAGGATGATAAGGTACTCGAGGTGTAATATGTATTTATATTGCAGTATTTAGGAGCAGGTATAGTAAATTGTGTGCTATGTGGAGCTGGAGACTGGGAGTTCTCATGTTCAGGCTATGTAGTGGTTGTGGATAGTTTGTATTGGTACTGTTAGCGGCTTTTGGGATTGGAGGCCCGAGTGGATCCTTCTTTGTTGGTATGTTAGATTTTGTATATGATGTTGAGCTGTAGACTGGTTATCGTAGTGTGGGTTATTCTAGACTATTGTGCTATGGGCTATGTCGGAAAATGACACTGGTTGCGTGGTGAGGTGCATCGGATTATGTTATAGCAGAGTAGTTGGTATTCCAAAGATTAGCGGACGGCTGGGAAGGATTGCCTTCCTTAATTGGGTCATTGTGACGGATGTCAGTATAGAGGTTTCACCATTGATTCAGTTCCAGTATTGAAGGACCTTTTCGGATGTGTTCCTTATGGCCGGGCATGTCGTCTGGAGAGATTGTGGATTTCTGCATTTGTTTGGCGTCGGGCACCATATCGTACGGCTCCGGCAGGAGTTATAAAAAGTGGAAGGAACAGCTTCAGGCTTCTTGGTATTGAGTTCGTTGGCATGCCGATATGGCTACGTATTCAGATTGAGATGTCTTGGTTGGCCCCGATACATATTGTTGAGAGATAGGTTGAATCTATCGTTATTGAGCTTGTTATTGATCTGGGGAGATCTATGAGTTGCTTTTTCAGTGCTGTGAGGCATTATGATTTTCGGACTATTGGCACATATAGTGCGGTGCTATCGAGATTTATAGTGGAAGTTGAGGGGGGAAGGACCTCAGTTGTATTTGAGTTTTGTAGCTTACAATGCTATAAGTAGATATCATTATGCACTCAGTATGCTTACGACCTATGCTCGGTATTTTGTTATAATGAGCAAATTTGGCTCGATGTGCATCTCCCTATGTGAGATATTTGTGTGGATTGGGTGGCACGCCACCACGGGTATGTTAGCTGGATCGGGTTGCACGCCGTAACAGTGTGATGTTGCGAATAGTTTTCCATATGTTACTTTGTATGCCTTGTTTCCTGGTTTTTGAGGAAAGTCCGTATTGGGTGTTGCTCGGCGAATGGCGCATCGGTTGTGTCCTTTCAGGATTGAATGGTGTATATTACTTGCTTCACCGTGGGTGTGATGGATTGCTTGGTTTCAGACACCAATCTGTGCGTGGATGTCTATTTTTGAGCATGGTGACTTGAGGTGCTTCATGTGTGATAGTGTTTGGATAGGATCGCACGTTGTGGCAAGGCCACGTGAAGTTATGACCTTTCGAGGAGGATTCAGGTACTCCATTTCTATGATGTGAGACGGGGTCTCAGCTTTGTGTTGTAATGGTACTGTTGAGCTTGGGGTACAACTCTTTTGTTTGAGTCAATTGCCAAGATTTGAGTATGTTCAAATCGCCTATCATTGGTGCGTGGATTATGCAAGTTGTGGCTTAGGCCTGTGTTGAGGTGTCATATCACAGAGTGGTGTGTTTGGTCAGAAGAGATCGTTAAAATCATTAATGTATACGATCGGATTTGATCTCGACTTGTTGAAAGGATAATATCGAGGTCCAGCTCGGAATCTGTTGTGGTATTAGTCAAAAGGGAAGAAATGCCTTCATGGATGATTGGTCTGCGAAATGGTTATGGTTTACTGTNCGAGTGTTGGATTGTGTGGTATATTGCATGATTTTACCTGAGGTTGCAGGCATGATTTATTACAGCTGGTTTGAGTTTATTCTGAATATTGACGTGAGGTTCTGATTTTGAGTATGATTTCGAAAAGTGCAATGTGGTTCTACGGTTTATGGCATAGATGGACTATGAAATTTCAGAGGAGTTGTATTATCAGACCTATGTAAGATAGGGCGACGAGGGATCACCTCGAGTATATGCTTGGTAAGGTTATTTAGCTATTGGTTGGCTTCTAGGACAACTCTGGGTACGCTCGAGGATGAGAGTTTGTTTAAGATGGGGAGGATGTGACGACCCGGCCCGTCGTCACATGAGTTACCGCCCTGTTTCCCCCATATTATGTTGCTCTATGTTTCAATACCAGTATTTGAATTGATCGGATAAAATTGAATTGGTTTTAGTTGGAAATGAGGCACTTAGCCTCTTAGAAGGAAGCTTGTTTTGGAAAAGTCAACCAGAAGTTGACTATACAGTTAGAAGGCTTGAATGTGAATTTCGGTGATTTGGTTAGCTTCGGGGGATGAATTGTGACTTAGGAGTGCGATCGGAATTGAATTTGGAGGTTCGGTGTAGAATTAGGCTTGAATTGGCAAAGTTAGCATTTTGGCGATTTCCGGTTGATAGGTGAGATTTTGATCCGAGGGTCAGAATGGAATTCCGATAGTTGCAGTAGCTCCGTTAGGTGATTTTGGATATGTGTGCAAAGTTTCAGGCCATTCGGAGGTGGTTAGGTCGGGTTTTTGATCGAATGTGCAATTCAAAAGTTTGTAAGAAACTTAGGCTTTGATTTGAGGGTAATTGAGGATTTTGATGTTAACGATAGTGTTTGATGGTTCGAGCAAGTTTGGATAGGGTATTAGATCATGTCTGTCCTTTTGGTTGAGGTCCCGGGGCCTCGGTATGATTTCGGGTGGTTAAACGGGAATTTTGAAGCATGTTGCAGGTCTGGTTATTTTGGCTTCTAGTATTTCTGCATCTGCGGAAAAGGAGCCGCAGATGCAGCGTGGAGGTCGCAGAAGCGGTCCTTTGAGGGCTAGGCATATTCCGCATAAGCGGAAGGCTTTCCGCAAAAGCGGACACCGCAGGAGTAGTTTTCGACCGCAGAAGTGGGTTGAGGATTTAAGTGAGACCGCATAAGCGGTCGTTTGGTCGCAAACGCGGTGATCGCAGGTGCAGTATAATAACCGCTGAAGTGGAAATCGGTCTGGGTTAAGTGAACAGTGGTTCTCGATTTTGAAAGAGAAGAGAAATATTTTGGACTTCGACTTAGGCTGTTTCTTGGGCAATTTTGAAGAGAATTCGAAGGGGTATCATCAGGTATGAATTATTAGACTCGGAATATGTTATTGTGGTGTAAAAACATGGATTAATCACTGAAATTCGAGGTATTAGAGGGTAAAAATTGAGGTTAGGACTTGGAACTTAAAAGAGTTTAAATTTGGATTTTGAAAGGGCAATTGAACTCCGATTTTGGTAAATTTGATATGTATAGACTCGTGGCGAGACGAGGAGTCCGGTGATGTAAATTTTGTAATTTTTCGAGAAGTGGGCCCAGGGCTCGGGTTTTGCCAACTTCGAGATTTTTGGTGTTTTTCGAGTTTTTTTGATTGGGTTATGTTTCTTTAGCCTATTGTAACATATTCATTGTGGTTTTGGCTAGATTCGACGCGCAAGGAGGTCAATACGAGAGGAAAGGGCATTGCGGGCTAGTCTTCGGCCGGCTAGAGATGAGTAATAAATGTAGATGATGACTTGAGGGTTTGAAACCCCGGTATATCACACTGTGACGCTATATTGAGGCGAGACACGTACTCTACGGTGAGTGCGGGGTCGTTTGTGGTCGGGGACTATTGCCTAGTCCATCCGAGTGATGTTCATACTGTGTTATTGACTAGAAATTAATTGGTAAACATCCTACTTGGATTGTTATGAGTATATTTGGGTTGCGTGCCGATTATTTGGATCCCATAGGGATTATTATCACTGTTTCCATTATGTTTAGCATGTTTTCATGATATCAGTCCTGAGTTAAACACTGTCTCGAAATGATTAGTAAATTTCTAAAGTTTTAAACACTTAAGCTATAATTCCTGATAATTGGAACTGAAAATGATAAATTTGACTGTGCCCGTGTGGCTTGCATGCATATAATTGGACTGATTGTGGATCGGGCTGCACGCCGCAGCTAATACTACGATGATATTATGCTTGGGCTGTAGGAGCCCCTCCGGAGTCTGAACCCCTACAGTGAGCTCGGGTACCCAAATAGATTGGGCTGTACGCCGCAGCGGTCATGTGCATTGCATTGCATTCATGCATCGATGTCTATCTGTTTTGCCTGTCATTACCTGATGTTGTTCCACCGTTAAATATGTAGAAATATTGGTTATAGATTTGCATTGTCATATTTCGGGATTTCTTACTGTCAGTCATTATATATATCTATTACCACTGAGTTGGAAGTACTCACTTTACTCCCTGCACCATGTGTGCAGATTCAGGTGTCTCGGGAGCATAGTTGAGCTATTTGCTGGTTTCCAGAGCTTCTCAGGAGTTGTCGAGTTAGCTGCCTGACGTTCGCAGGACCCGACTCCTCCCCTATCCCTTTATTATTTCCGCATTTTTGGACATTAGTATTTCTGAGGATTTATTATTTTGTTATCTTAGAGGCTCTAAACTCATGACCCCAGGTGTTTGGGAGTTTTATTGGCAGATGTTATGATTTCCGTACTATTTTTGTCTATTATCACTGGTTAGAACTATATTATTTGGTTAATAGACTTGTTAAACGGTTAAATTAAATGCTACAAACTGGTAATGGGGTGGTGTGATTGAGTTGTGAGTGTTAATTGGTCGGGCTTGCCTAGCAATTGTGTTGGGCGCCATCACGATCGGGATTGGGGTCGTGACAATATTTGACTGATGCTCGAGGGGATTATGAGATTCTGACTGAGTAAGGGCAAGGGCCTGTATTGTGAGGATACTTTTGGGTAGGGATGCACGCTGCAGCAGTGATATACTGATTATGATAATGAGGCTGAGGACATAAGATTGTGTGCCACAAGGTGGCTTGATATTGATATGAGGCCGAGAGCTTGTTTATGATGCCACGAGATGGCTTGATATCGCGCTTGGGCCTTAAGGGGCCCCTTCAGGAGTCTGTACACCCCCAGTGAGCGCGGGTACCCATTGTGATGTGAGATATAGCCTGAGGAGCTAGTATGGTTATGAGATATTGCTCGAGGGGTGGATTTGTTGACATTGTGCTCGAGGGGCGAATTTTTAGATGCTTATCTTTCTTATTTACATGTCATGTACCTGTTAAATTGTGTAATTGTGCCCGAGGGGCGGATCTTCTATGCTTATCTATTCCAATTGCTTGTATTCAATTGCTAAAATGTTGAAAAGCCATTTTTGAAGAAGTTTAAACTGAGCTAAGGTGCTTAAGAGAGTTCACAGCTTCATTGCTTTCTTACTGGTTTTGTACTGCTTCTATACGGCATGTTGATGTACTCTTCGTGATTTCCTATCACTCAGTCTTCATTTAGTTGTATTACTCACTGAGTTGGAAGTACTCACTTTACTCATTGTGCCTTGTGTATAGATTTAGGTATTTCTGAACCCGATAGCGGGTATTGATTGCTCAGAGGCAGAGTCATCGGAGTTTAGCAAGGTAGCTGCCCGACTTTCGCAGCACTGCTTTTCTCCCTCTCGATTTCATTAGACTGTATTTAGTACATTTTTGACTCTAGTTGTATTCATACCTTTGTAAATGCTCATGACTAGTGACACCTCGGTATCAGGCTGTGTTGGGTTTGTTTTTCCGCAAATTATCTTTTTAACTGCTTTTTGAGATTTTATCATGTTTACAACTTAATACTTATTATTTTATCGCTTAAAATTGGAATGGGAATGTGTCGGCTGGTCTTGTTCTCACGAGAGGCATCATCACGACCGGGTCCGGGTTTAGGATCGTGACAAATATATTAAAAGATAAAATTATGATAATCTTTAAGAAATATTTATAATGTACATCACAAGAAGTATATTTATATATTAAATATATGTAAAAAATTTTATATATGTAATGTCGGTTTGATTTGGTTTCAGTTTGACTTTCTTTAGTTAAAACCAAACCAAACCAATTATGGTTGAGGTTTTTTTCCAATACCAAACCTAACCAAATTAAACCAAACCATAGTCGGATTTTTTTTCTCGGTTTGACTCGAATTATCGGGTTGGTGCGGTTTGTCGGTTTCCTTTGTACACCCCTAATTCTAACTAGTTACTGTACATAAACTCTAACAACTTATCAAATTTAATGTTCTTGTTTAGATTTCTAAATTTACTCTATTTGATTTTAGCTTTATTTTAAAATTTCCATTTCTTAATTTTATTTCTTTTACTTTACAATTGGTGAAAAGACATTGTTCACATTAATATAATATAACAAATAAATGACAAAATAACAAGAGTAAAATATCAACAAACAATTATTTTACCACGTAAATAAACAAGATTAAACAGCAAAAATTTACAAAATAAGAAATAACAAAAAAAAGACAAGAATATAAAATTAACTATATTTAGTAAAAAGCAACATAATATTTTAAATTAAGGTTGTTAAATAATCTACTTCCACCGCATTTTTTTCTTACTGTTCTTAAGTATGCAACTTTTGAAAATCTGAAATATTTCATCTAGACTATTTCAATAACTTGTCTTAATTGGACCTAGAGTGAGAAGCTCCATCATCTCTCCAAAAAAACCATTCTTTTTCCAGAAAATC
Source organism: Nicotiana glauca (assembly GCA_026770625.1). Taxonomy (NCBI): domain Eukaryota; kingdom Viridiplantae; phylum Streptophyta; class Magnoliopsida; order Solanales; family Solanaceae; genus Nicotiana; species Nicotiana glauca. The sequence goes on along the minus strand of MU743693.1, from coordinate 185,488 downwards.
ACCTCTTTCTTTCTTCTAACACCGCACCATGCAAACAAATACCAACCAAAACCCAAACCCTCCAAAACTACCGGACATAAATGCAAATGAATTATTAATGGAGGCAGACTCCTCTTCCTTCAAGGAAAAACTGATGGCAGATGAACCGTTCCTCTCACCTCTGCCAAATCAAATCCCATGGACCTTAACATAACTCTGGATAATGAGCACATTCAAGTCCTGGATCCACACAATAATACATATGCTGTTCAAATCACTAAGAAAGATAAAAAAAAAAAAATTTATCACTCGTGGAGATTCTCCCTCATAATAAAACTTCAAGGGAAAAGAATCCTACATGATGTTTTAAAATTAAAAAATATTTGAATTATGGAGACCATCCGAGGCCTTTCCATTGATTGATATAGGGGGAGACTACTACATTGCCCGATTCAATAAAGAGGAAAACATGATAAAACCTCTGCAGAATGGACTTTGGTTCATATTTGGTCACTTTCTCTCTGTGCAACGCTGGGGCCACAAAGGCAAGACAATCTTTCATTGCTATTTGGATCAGACTTCCACAGCTACCCATCGAGTTTTATGATGGCGAAATACTAAAAAATGTTGGTAGCACAATAAGCAGACTCCTTAAGGTGGATGCTTATACCTCTGCAACTCTAAGAAGCCGATATGCCAGATTATGTGTTGAACTACCGCTTGACAAGCCAGTGAAACTTTTGGTTTTTATAGGCTCACACAAGCAACAAATCCTATATGAAGGAGATGACTTATTATGCAAAAACTGTGGACACCTAGGCCACCCTACAAGACAGTGCAAACTAGTGAAAAACAATTTCACTCGAGAGAATCCTTCCATAAACACCAAATCACAACCAAACTAAATGCAGGACGAAGAAGGTAATGGATGGAAGACTGTCTCCTTCGGCAAAGGAAGGAAGAAAGAAAGAAGCAGATAAATTATCAACCAACACTACATTACACGCTCCTGGGACATTTATAAACGTGAACATATTTGATGCAAGCACTAGAAAGTACTTGACTTCCCAAAAATTCACTTATAAAAATAAAAACTCATCAAATACCCCACCCCACCCCACCCCACCCCCAAATATGTTAAAATCAGTAGATCATCCCAATCGAAACTTGAAGACAAAAAATTATTTTTCACTCTTACAGGAGGCATACGATTTTGAACAATAACACTTACAATGCCAATAATTTGCAAAATAAAAAAACTTTAACTAATTTTAATAACTTAAATAATTTTATTAACTATAATAATAAAATGGACCTACATACCGACATGAACTGCCCAGAATCCCCCACTCTCTTACAAGAGCACGCCTACCCAACCAACCAATCACCTTACATGCACTCTACTAATGATAACTCTTTATCCACAAATCCCTCCAAAATCATTTCTAATGAACCCTACTCAGCATCATCAAACTCGGAACGCACCCCTACAAATCAAATTAAATCATTGCATGATCACAACAACCTAAAATACTTGGCAACCAAACAAAACAACTATCAATAAACGGCCAACGAAAGTATACACGTATCCCAGAACCAATCGTCTTCCATCTCTATTAAAATACCTACGCTAATCCATTCCAACAACATGCAATCTGCCATAATCATTGAAAATCTAGAAGATGCTTTACAAAATCCTAAGAGCAATACTCCACCTTCTATAAAACTTTTTCAAACTAGCAATAATGCCAAGAATCCCCATATCAGTGAGAGGCGATATCGTCTGATACAATTATAGAGAATAGTTCACCCACACAGCATGGACAATAATCTACTACCCCAAAATCAAAATCTACCACGTAGGATTCTAATCAAGACACCACTACCACAAAATCATCAATCGCTATCATGGGTGGAGATGGGGCTGATAGAACATGCAATATCTTTCAACATCATGTTAGAGGGCAGGAAAATAGTGATTGTGCTCCAGAACCCACACTATCTTGCCTAGCTAATTTTGGAGGGTGTTTGACTAGCAATGAACAACTACATAAATCAAGTCTGGATAAACAACATACTCTAGCCAGTAACTCTAAATATGCCTGCCAACTTAACACATGTCATGAGGGGGAATGAAACCTTCCTACTTACTTTGTCCCCATGTAGAGCACAACTCCATTAATGGAGTTACCCTTCTTCACAACAGAGGTGGTAACAAACATCAACCCTGTATTCACTCCTGGGAATACACAGCTAGTCCCATCATTGACCCCCATGCACAGAACACACAACACATGCACAATCATGGTCCTCCACATCAATCCGCAAATCCAAATCTACTTTAAATGGATCAACCAATAGAGGAAGAGGTGGATCCAGTCAACTTAATCCCAAAAAACATAATGGAAGATTCAAACCTAGACGAAATAAAGACATTTCTATTCACGGATATGCAAGAGCAGATGCATATTCTCTACTGTACAACGGTACTTTACAAGTGCACAATGGACATAAGACCTCATGCAGACCCAACTGTGGGTCAACATGCGATGATTCTAGTGCCATTCCAAGGAGGAATCCGATTCTTGCAACAATAGTGAGGGAGAATGGAGACATACACAACCAAAATATCAACATGAATAGAGCCACTACCTTTATAATATGGAATATTCGTGGAGGAAACAATGAAGCTGTTAGACTAAACTTCAGGGAGTTGGTCGATACTCATCACCCCAGTATGGTCGCCCTTTTGGAGACCAAAATGGATAGCCACCTCTCTCTTCTCAATCCATTTGGCTTCTTAGACATGATGGAAATCCCAGCAGATGGGCAGTCAGGTGGTATGGTAATTCTATGGAATCACACTATCGTTAATGTGCACAGTTTCGCGCGAATGAGCCAGGAGATTAGCATCACTATTGAGGTAATTTCTACACAAAAATCTTGGTTATTTACTTCTATTTATGCTAGTACATATATAACTCTTAGAAATAAAATGTGGGAAAACCTCATTGAACAACATATATCCTACACAGGTCCCTGGCTTGTGGAAGGAGACTTTAACGACATCTTTAGTCAAAATGAGAAAATAGGTGGTAGACTAATTAATACTAAATGTTTTAAGATTTTGTGGGACTATATCAACAACTGCAACCTTATAGACTTAGAATTTAAATGATGTAAGTTTACTTGGTCAAATCATAGAAAAAAAAAAGCAACGGCCTAATTATGGATAGACTTGACAAAGTCTTTGCCAATGAGGAATGGATTAGTCTATTTCCTAAGGAAACTGTCACACACCTACCTAAAACACACTCCGACCATAATCATCTCCTAATATAAATTATTCCAAAAAAAAAATTGTAGTGCCAACGAACCCTTTAGGACGGAAACTTTTTGGCATAGACACTCGCAATTTATCAATCTTGTGAATGATAGCTGGATCAATACTAGCTACACACAAGCATCTACCAAATTTCTTAGCAATATCAAAAAGTGGAATAAACACTTTGGTGATATCCACAGGAAGAAAAATAACATTCTAGTCAGGCTTAAAGGAATCCAAAATTCTACTAATTACACTACTAGCTCCTTCCTTAAACAACTAGAAAATTCCCTCCAAGTTGATTACAATAATAGCTTAAAAATTGAAGATGACTTTTGGAAACTAAGAGCTAGAATTTCTTGGATCCAAGATGGAGATGCTAGTACTAAATTTTTCCGTATTATGGCTTCCAATAGGCATCGTAGAAATAGAATTACTTTTTTTAAGGACAACATAGGTCACTCGATAAATGACCCAAACGCAATACTGCTTCATACAACCCAATACTTTAAAAGTACGTTCACTACCAACCACAGTATGTCAAACTAGATTAGCATAAAAAACGACAATCAAAGTTTCAATAAGATAGACCTTTCAACATTGGACAAACAATTACATCCAACAGAGGTGACCAATGCCATCTTTTCTCTGAAACCATACAAAGCACTAGGCCCTGATGGCTTTCACCCCTTTTTTCTACCATAAATATTGGGACATAGTAGGTCACTCCGTGATTGATCTCTGCCAACAAGCTTTTAGCACCCAAACACTTCCACCAGGGATCAATAATACTTATGTTAGTTTGTGTGAGTCTACCAAATCGTAGAGTACCTGGTCCTCTACAAGGTTCTACTGAGAGTACTTAATAAAATAGTAAGTAAATGAGGAAGAGGATTTTTACGTGGAAAAATCCCACACGAGGGGATAAAAATACCACGACCTACACCTTACAAGCCACTTTACAATAATTCCTATTGCAAAGGATTTACTCAACTAACTTGTGGTACCTTTACCACAAGCCATTTTGTGACTATCCTAGTTACAAATGCTTTTTCTAACTTTTGATGCTATCACCACAAACCACTTTGTAACTCTACTATTACAAAGACTTTTCCTTATGACTAAATCTAGTCACAACATAAACTCAACGAGTTTACGAATTTACAAGAGGATTCCTAATCAAAATGCTTCTAGGTAAGCGGTTTAGGAGATACAGTAAGTACAATAACAAGGTTACAAATCAACTAGGACAACAATAATTTATCTTTTAGGAACTGGTTCGTAGTAGCGTTCAACCTTGTTCTTCAAGCTTGCGAGGATTGATTTCTCTATTTTTGCAAGAGGATTGAATGAGAAATAGAAATCTTCTAGTGATGTTTTTGTATAAAGCTCATTGGGTACATCTTGGTCACATCACTTGAAATGATGTGAGTACTTTATTTGGTTAGAGAATGAGTGGCGGACAATGTAGTGCAGTGCGGCAGAAATAATGCCGTCAGTCACTTCATTTCCAGCTGTGTCTAATTGACTTTGTTCTGCTATGAGAAAACCATAAGAGCATCCGGTCCTTGTGTGGTTTCCTAGCTCATGAAGCTATAGCAGTTCACCTTTAGCTGGAATTTGTAAGAGCTTGCCTTATTCCAAGTGGGTCAGGTGCTCTATATGGTTCTTGATAGGAAGTTTTTTAGATGATCAAAACACAGGGCAAGATTATTTAAAGTCTATCAATTTCCCCCTTTTTGATGATGACAAACTTAAAATTTATAAATAGGAATTTGCGCATTAAAAACTAGTTTCAAAGTCTCAGGGAACACAGAGTTCCCCCTAAGACTATGCCTTATCATAAGAACCAGTTCCCCCATGTGTTCCCCCTGAGTCTATTATTTTGTTTCATTTTCCCCCTTTTGGCATCATTAAAAAGAATAACATCACATAGAAGTCCAGCTGAGCTAACTCATGCCACATATGTGCACACAACTATGATAGATAATAGAACACAGAAAGAGAGTACTGACATATAAATAAGGATTGATATTAATAAAGATTTAATACGCCTCTCCCTTCTAAAAAAGCAAGAGGCAATAGGACTTTGTTAACCAACTCAAACAACAGCTGGTAGACAGGGAGTAGTGCTTTCTTATGGATCTGGTCCCCTTTCTGATTAGCATTGTTTTTCACCACTGCATTTTTGAAGTTATACTGATAAACATCTCATACACTCGACACCCCAACTATAGGAACTTTCAAAATCTCTCCAAGCACTTCCACATCAACGACGATATCTACCCCATTGACCAAAGCACAGACATGGTCAGTATCAACTGGAAAGAGACTAGCGAAGAAACTTTGTACCTCCTCCTCATACAGTTTAGGTGCATCAATGTGAAAAAGATGCACCCATTGTTAGAACTCGACCATTTTCAGAATTTGGTGCATTCCGGCCATCTCAGAGATTGTTGGATCAAACGTACGACCCAACAAAATTTTTTGATGCCTCAGACGCTCAGAGCCAAGGCAGACCTCACTTCTCACTTTCTTCCTAGAAATAGGTTCTTCAACAGTTTCAGACTTGCATTTCTTAAGCTTTTATCCATTGACTTTGCCTTTTCCCTTGGACTTGACTAGTATATCCTCATCACTCACTACCTCCTTCATCTTGGACTTATATGTTGACCCTTTCTCTATTGGAATAGGCTCTGCCTTTTTTTAGGACCGCCTAACAAGTGAACCAAGTTCCTTTGGAGTTCCTTCTTCCACATCGACTATAGGGATAGCCTCATCACATACAGGTACACTATCCTTTACCAACTTACTTCTTGCTCTTTTGAAGAGCAGAGTCGTAAGCCACTTTGACTTGAAGACTAGTAGTAGGTAGTTTGATTTCAGACTCAGGGGTAGACACAACCCTTCTCTTACTTATGAACACATCAAGAGCCATGTTTTCCAGGTCTTCTTCATCACTAGATCGCATTTGAAGTGCTTAAATTTCTAGGGGCACAACATCAAATGAAGAAACAACACTGTCTTGGGGATGAGAGCCCTGACCTGGGTCCTCCGGAGAGGGATCAAGTTCCTTATGTGATCCCCCAGTAGTATCTTCTACTGTTTCCCCTTCAACAACTACTATAGCCTTTTCTTCCTCCGCACTGTGTGACTCATGTTTCTGGGAAGTAATTTCATGAATACCCCATCAGTGGATACCACAAACACAGTTACAACATCTTTCTCTTCTTCAACCAGTGCTACCACAACCATGGAATCGATGGCAACGATGGCAGAACCCTCTGTGAACTCAGTTTTTGACGTTGTTCTCCACTTAGGGTTTGACTGGTGGGAACCACAGACGATGGGGGGAGAGCGGAGCATTAGTTTTAAGGGTTTCTGAGTTGGGGAGATATTGTGAAATTGCGGAAGGTGTGACTGCAACAGCAGGAGTGATAGAGGGTGACCAAGGCTCAGTGAAAATGAGAGGTTCCATAGATGGGTCAGTGGTGATTACAGCTGAGGCAGAGAGATCGGAAGTTTTCTCTGTGAGCACGTGATTTTTACCCCAAGTAAAAGAATTCCAAAATCAAAATAAATAAATTTTTGTTACAACAATTTGTGACTCATGTGAGATACCAGTGTTGGTAAATTGGATGAACAAGAGATAAAAAGGGAATTAATTAGGAAAATGTCAAAATGGTAGAACAAATACTAGGAAAATTAAAAAATGATAATAAATAGAATATAATAAAATAATAATGTAACAAAATAAATAAATAAATAAAATACATCAGAAAATAATAAAATAAATACAAAATTAAAAAATACAAAAACAAAGTAAAATACAAATACAATACAAAAAAATTTGGGCCAATTAAGAGATACAATACAAATCCGGACCAGGCCCAGTCTTTTGGCCCAGTCTCGCCAACCCGGTCTCTCAATAAAACGACGCCGTTTAGGTTTTTAAGATCTGGACCGTTGATTCAGCTAATCAACGGATCAGATGGAACGGTCTTTGAATAATTTAAACGACGTCGTATCAAATGAATGATCACAGCCGTCCGTCTCACTTGATCAAACGGATGAGACTGATTGTACTTAAAATGAAACGACGTCGTTGGGGCTAACTAAATCTCGACCGTCTAGTTCACATGATCTAACGGTCGAGAACTGAAGGGACATATACATGTATATATCAGTATCTCTATAGGTTTAGAGACAGAAGGTCTCATCTTCCTCGTTAAGCCTCGCCGGACTGTCTCGCCGGCGGGAGACGCTACCTACGCCAATGACCTTCATATTAACACCATAGAAAGCCCTTACCATTCCCTTTCCACTCCCATAAATCTTTTGTCTCGAATCTATCCCAAAACCTTCGAATATAACTTTTTGTGTCGCCGGAACCCTACTCCGGCGAACACAAAGTATGCCAAAATGAACCAAAATCACACCATAGCTTCACCTAGCCTCCCTCAACCTTAATATAGTGGTTTCTTGGCTCGAATATGGCCAGAACCACTCAAATATAATTTCAAATTTTCTGCTTCCAAAATTTTTTTTTTAATCCGTTTGATTCTAGACCACAACATGCTTAACCATGTGTTTTCCTTTGGAAAACACATGGTTCGGTATGTTGCGTGTCAAGAATCTCAAAGGATTCTGTCAAGAATGTAGAGGATTAGTTCAAGTCAGTAATTCAAGGCCATGCAAAGCGGTAAGGATTTCTGAATCTAAATTTTCTACAAATTAATTTTTTTTTTTATTATTTTCTGTTCTCTGCTTCATCCCTTTTCTTTAGAGTTAGAAAGTTCTTTAATTAAACCAGTGTTTGAATTAGCCTAGTGTAATCAGTGTATTAATCTTCACAGAATGATTATTTGTTTGTCGAGACTTTTAGTCGTTTGGTTATAGCTGGAAAATATAGTTTGGTTTAAATTCAATTTAGAGGGAAAATCATCAGTGTTATTAGCTAGTAAAATGTAGAATTTTATAAGGGTAAGTTGGGGATGGGAAATGGTATTGTTACTAAACAAGGGTAATTGTAAAAGCATCACAGGGGTATTAGAGGAATTAGAATAGTAAGGGATCTTTCTAGAATGAACTAGTTGTGATAGTCAGTAAAAAAAAAGGGAACTTATGTGAATTAGAATTTATAAGTAAGGGACTTAATTGGCATTTAAGAAAGTACTAAGAAACAATTTTTAAATGCTGAAGGAGCCCTCAGGGGTTGCCTATAAAATGGCATGCAAAATGCCTGAAAAAGGGGGTTCGGAAAAAGAGTTAGAAAAAAGAATTGGAAGAGAAGATTTAAGATAAGAGAGTAAAAAAAGGGTTCGAAAAAAAAACAGTTCTAAAGGTGTCATTTCCATTGTATAAAAATTCAGAATTAAGCACTTCAAAGAAAATAGAAGAGTATAATCTGCAAAAGTACTGTTCCATTGCTAAAAATTTTTCAAGTCAAGGAATAGAATCAGTGTAGATTGCTGTTTGCTGCTGTTAGTGTACTCACTTTCCTTCATTTTCAATTTTCATTTCCAGGTAAAACTTGACCCCTGCTGCAGTTTCTCACAATAATGACATATGTAGTAAAGTGATTACTCTTTTATTTTCAATGTGATTCTAATTGTAAGCTGAAAACCATGTAAATTTTGATTAGTAATGGTAATTGCTTAGTGTTGATTGTTTTGAAATTGTATTAACTGACTTTTACTATAGTCATTAGCATTAATTCAATGTTGATTTAGAATCTCTTATTATACTTGATTTAAATTTGTACTTTTGGTTTATATAAGTTTTGCATGATTGAAACCTGTCGTAGTTAAGTTCAAAGGCTGATTTCTTGTTTTATTGATTCAAGGCATTGACTATTATAAACAGTAGAAAAAA
>MU743693.1:111805-140245 GCA_026770625.1 Nicotiana glauca | reverse complement strand
TTTCTTCTAATATCAAGCTTTATAATTTGTGGCTCAATATTTTGTTTTCATTTTTACATTTTCTGCAAATAAGGGGTGGTAAATCTGAAATGACCTCGTCAGTCCCGGTTCACTGCCTTGAAGAAGGTCAGCAACCTCCTCTTTTTACTTTCGATTCAAGTATTATTTAGTTATAATCCTTGCTTACAAATGTGTTAGTTTATGTATTTTTTAGCTGCTCCGAAGTCTTAAAATTGAAGTTTTTGAACCAAGAATTTTATTTCCAGCCAAGTATTTTCTTAATGAGGATCGCTTTTCTTTAAATAATGTCTAACGTAGGAACATTTTTCCCTTTAGCTTGTTTCTTTAAGAATGATTTTTGAGTTATTGATTTATTCAAGTCAAAACTGACTTTTAAACCCATTACCCTTTTGAAATGTTTTAATGATCATAATGTTTCTTTAAAAGTTAGTTTCATCTTTTTCAAAGTTTCAATATTTTCCTTCAAAATTATTTCGCGTCATATGGAGTTTATAAGTTGGTCTATTTTGAACCAAATTCTAGGCTCAGAATGATTTTCAATTTTTGAGTTTTTTTTTTTAAATAAAGAATTATTCAATGTCTCCTTATTATGTTGTCCCTAATTTAATTTAGTTAATCATTCTCCCTTCAAATAATGTTTCTAAGCAATAGAGTTTTCAATTAATTAACCTAAGTTTGGCCGGTTAACCGTAATTAGCGGACATATAGGATGCTTTTATAACCTTCCTTATAAAATTAATTAGATCTCTTTCCCATAATCTCTAAAGTTAAGTAGATCATAAAACAGAGTTAACTTTAAGCATTATTTAGCTAAAATTAGTATCCTAATTTACCGTTAAAATAATTAGGTGGCGACTCTCTTTAATTAATTAAACCTTCAGAATTATCAATATGTTAAAATCTAGTTTGACCCGTGTTAAAATGGGGTATAACAGCATGGTGACTCTGCTGGGGATTCTAGGTTCTAAACCATAACAGACTTAGGTTAATAATAAAATTAATTTGTGATTGTTATGATGCTTATTTGAATTGCCTTTATGTGATAAACTTTATTTTATGAATTGTTTATCTGTTCTTATTGCTTTATATAAATTGTCATTCCGTTTCACTTCCTACACTTTTGGAATATTCACACAAAGCACACACCTAGTGGTTATGCGTTTGCGATCATGTACTACTAACAACACCTTTTAGGGGAAAGTTCGTGGGTAAGTTGATCAATGGTGCAGTCGATAATCACGGACTTTCCACTCTCAAGTTGTCCACTTGGGAGTAAACCAGTCTAGAAAATCCATTCTTAGTCAACCTAGAATAGAGCTAAACCAAATCCCTTTTAAGAGCATGCATCATTTTAACCTTAGGTGATTTAATACCCGAGGTGTATTAAATCCATTAGGTCGCGCTATTATTTGCTTTGGAATGTGCCATATGCTTTGCTTGCCTATTTGCTTACTTGCTATGTTGCTTGCTCGACTTTATTATTTTTACTAACATTATTTGTTATTTTTCAGAAAATGGAAGTATTAACTATCCAACTTGCTTACATCTTTATTTTTATTTGTTCATATATTTTTTTTTCTTTTGCTTATTTTTATATTATTTTTCGTAATTATTAATAATAATCACCAATCATTCTGCACTTAGCGCTCTTTAACGACTCTAGAGCACCATTTAGGTATTTACTTAGGTCCCGATTTCTATTAGGTCCACTCCAATACTTAGAATATAATTAAGATTTCCTTTTCATCTTCAGGCATGATCTTATATTTTTATAACGTAGGATGTTTTGCCCGCAAATCTCTCTAACATGCTCAGTTCGTTATAAAATACCTCGATATTCGTGCATTAAACTAGCCTTAAGAATTTTCTTCACACAACAATAAGTATCTTACTCCATATAGCAAGATAGCATTCCCACTTCATTAAAAAAACAGGCGTAATCTTTTATAATATGTAATATTTTGCCTATCTAATTTTGCTAGTTGATTTTATTCGCGTTCGTTTCTCAAAATATTTTTACATAATTTTTTTTTAAAAATATTGTGACTCGTGCCTTACATAATTTTTAATTCTTCCCTAATTTTTTTTTCCAATTCCGACGTAATCTTGTATCTCTGTTATTCGTCTCATAGCTTCATATCTCTTAGAACTTCAACCTTCGTGCCAACACACATTTCCGAGTGGGTAGATGTGCAAACTTTGCGCAATCTACCAAGCAATAGAAGGCCACTATTTGGTCAATTTGCATTGTCATATTATTCTAATATTTTTACCTATTCAATCCAAGTGTCTACATCGTCTTATTTCGGGTCATGGAGATTAATCTTCACGCACCCGTTAATTCTAAATTTTGGTGCATGAGTCGAGATACTATCCCATAACTCTCAAAACGGTTGATACCATATTTCTGGCCTCGACAACTTTATAATTTTCCAGTGCTAAAAATAAATTTAGAATCATTTCATGTCCAAGTCTAGATAACAAGTCATTCTCGTCCACCCATTCGCAACTTAGGATATTGTTTCTAGTTTAGGGCTTCTACTTAACCATATTATGAATTAATCTATCTAGTTATATACTTTACTATTTTGTGCATTTATTTCATTGTGATGTATACACTAACGCTTTGCTTTTGTATAAAATTTTTATTTGCCTTTAAGATTGCCTAGCATTGAATACTATTTTATCTGCGAATCTGCATAAAGGATGAAGCTATAGACAAATTTGAAGCATTCAGTACCGGTATGAGATTGTTGCAAGCAGAAGGTGAATATACCGAGGCAAAATGTGGTACAAAAAATTTGTTGGTTAATTTGGGAAGAACTTTCAACCTTCTTCCAAATGCAACCTCTGCTTCTAGCTCAAACTGAAATATTTGCTTAACCATATCCCCTTGCCCAGCTCCTACTTATGCAATTTCTACATAAGTTCCATCAACCTGCAACCCCAATCAAGGTCATGATGCAGAAGAATGCCTAGTATTAAAATATAAGATTAAGAATTTAATTGATGCTAACAAACTGCGAGTGCACCTACCAGTTGGAAAAAATATCTCAAATGCAATTAGCCGCAGCACAAGCAATATACCGAGCGTGGTTGGGTGTCCGAAGAAGAAATGTCATTTGGACTAGTTCAACTTGCATTGCTGGCATTATCATTTTGCAACTATCATCATATGAGTAGCTATTTTTGTAATCATGCGTTGCTTTTGCATAATGAACTACATTTTAACCTGATTCCCGTTTAAGAGGGGATACGTAGGCAGCCTTATGGGTTCGGTCTCATCATAATAAAATCCTATTTACCCCAAAAGCAAAAATTGGAAAATTTTTTGCAGAAGGATCCTCATCATTCGACAAAACAGAAAATGAAATCTCGAGTTACATATTTGTTACAAGCACAACAGCAAATTCCAAAATGCCATGGCAACAAGTTGCAGATTCAAAGCCAAACTTTGATATCCAATGCAAGGCAACCATTTTCTTTTATACTAATGAATTTTTTTTTTAGTGACACAGGAGCATATTTTAGCTACTCTTGAATATTACATGCTATCACAAAGCTCATCAGCAAGTTAGAAGTCGCAAGATTCATGAAAAGCAAAGGATGAAGCCAAGCCAGCACAAATCAAGCTTTGAAACTTATACTTTTTCTTTGAATGCAGGAGTTTATTAATAGCAAAATTTCATTATGAAGATCCAACAACTTTTAGCATTGCACCAGGAATATTCACTACTACAAAGGCATTACATCAAGCACTCTGCATCGTACCATTTGTTATTACAAAATCACTGCACCAAGATCTGTGCATTGCACTATTAATATATGTTACTTCGAAGTAACCATGCCAAGCTCTTCGCATCGCATTACACAACTATAGATCAAGCATCGCACCAAGCTTCTACACCGCACCAATGCTTCAAATTGCAAATGAAGCACCATGCATCTAGGTTCGTCCACCTAATAATAGGACAAAAAGGTCGTCCGCCTGATTAATAGGACACGAGGTAGTCCGCCTGATTAATAGGACATAAGGTAGTGTACCTGATTAATAGGACATGAGGTTGTCCACCTGATAATAGGACATAAGGTAGTCCACCTAATAATAGGACATAAGGTAGTCCACCTGATTAATAGGACATGAGGTTGTCCACCTGATAATAGGACATAAGGTAGTCCACCTGATTAATAGGACATGAGGTTGTCCACCTGATAATAGGACATAAGGTAGTCCACCTAATAATAGGACATAAGGTAGTCCGCCTGATAATAGGACATAAGGTAGTCCATCTGATTAATAGGACATGAGGTAGTCCGCCTGATTAATAGGACACGAGGTAGTCCGCCTGATAATAGGACATAAGGTAGTCCGCCTGATAATAGGACATAAGGTAGTCCACCTGATTAATAGGACATGAGGTTGTCCACCTGATAATAGGACATGAGATCGTCCACCTAATAATAGGACATCGGGTAATCTGCCTAATAATAGGACATAAGGTAGTCTGCCTGATAATAGGACATAAGGTAGTCTGGCTAATTAATTGGACATGAGGTCGTACGCCTGATTAATAGGACATGAGGTCGTCCCCCTGATAATAGGACATGAGGTAGTCCGCCTGATTAATAGGACATGAGGTAGTCCGCCTAATAAAAGGACACGAGGTTGTCTGCCTAATAATAGGACATGAGGTAGTCCCCCTAATTAAAAGGACATTAGGTTGTCCTCCTGATTAATTGGACGTAAGGTTGTCCACCTGACAATAGGATATTTAGGCTTGTCCGCCTTCAATAGGACATTTATACATTAAATATTTATGTTTATCCGCCTTTAATTGGGGTTTTGAGCACGCTTTCCTTTAATATGATATTTAGGTTTGTCCGCCTTCAATAGGACATTTATGCATTAAACTTTAGGCTTATCCGCCTTTAATTGGATATTTAAGCATGCTTCCCTTTATGATATTTTATGCTTATCCGCCTTAAATGGGATATTTAGGCTTATCTGCCTTTAATTGGATTTTTAAGCATGTTTGCCTATTAATATGGTATTTAGGTTTGTCCACCTTTAACAGGACATTTATGCATTAAATATTTAGGTTTATCCGCCTTTAATTTGGGTTTTAAGCACGCTTTCCTTTAATATGATATTTAGGCTTGTCCGCCTTCAATAGGACATTGATGCATTAAAGTTTAGGTTTATCCGCCTTTAATTGAATATTTAAGCACGCTTGCCTTTATGACATTTAGGCTCATCCGCCTTTAATAGGACATTTAAGCACATTTTCCTTTAATATTATAGTTAAGCTTGTTCGCCTTTAACATGACATCTATGCATTAAATATTTACGCTTATCCGTATTTAATTGGATTTTTAAGCAAGTTTGCCTTTAATATGATATTTAGACTTGTCCGCCTTCAACATGACACATCAGCACACATTCACATGCTTTTCATTAATTTATTTTGGCCTCGTTGTTAATTTCATTATTGAAATGCATCATTATCATAAATCATTGCCAAAGCACATATATAAACTACATGTTATTGTTGAAAATTATCATTGGTATAAAGATATATTTTTATCAAATTATTTTGGCCGACTAAGCCGCATTGTATAAGTAAATGCCCAAAAGGTGTCATTTTCATAAGATTACTTTACATCACATTGTATTTCAATATTTATGCTACTGATGAATTCGCCTTGCAGGAAATATAGTTCAACCTGACGATCAAGCTGAGTTATCGCATATTATATTAAAAAACTCATAGTTTTCTTTGAGTGCAGGAATTTACCAATAATAAACTTTAGAATGCAGATTCCAAATTATTGGCACTGCTCCCTGAATATTCGCTTCTATAAACGCATTGCATCAAGCTCCCTGCATCATGGATATTCGCTACTGCACCAAGCTTTTTGAATCGTACCCTGAATATCGTTATTATAACCCTAACACGGAATCAAGCTTTATGTAACATAATAATGTAACGACCCGATCGATCGTTTTGAGCTATAGCATGTCGTTCAGCGGTCTAAGTCCATGAGCAGCTTCATTTTAGGTATATTGACTTGTGCGTATGGTCGGAATTGAAATTCAGGAAGATCAGAGTTAAATTTGAATGAAAATTCTTATTTCAGAAGCCTAAGTTGAAGAAAATGGCTAAGATTGGAATTTTGAGTAAACAACCTCGGAATCAAGATCTGAAGGTCCCAGTAGGTTCGTATGATGATTTCGGACATGGGCGTATGCCCGGATCGGGTATTGGATGACCTGGGAGCGTTTTGGCACCTATTGTGGAAGTTGGCATTTTGGAAGAAATTTTATAAGTTTGGTTTAAAGTGAATTTCAGTATTATCGATGTTCATTTGGAATTTCGAGATTGGGAGTAGCTCCGTATGTTGATTCTGGAGTTGGGAGCATGATCAGAAGTGAATTCGGAGGTCCATAGGTCATTTTGAAACCATTTGGCTAAAGTTAAAAATTTGAAAGTTTTTGAGAAGTTTGATCGGAAGTAGACTTTTTGATATCGGGGTCGGAATCCAATTCTAGAAGTTTGATTAGGTTTGTAATGTCAAATATGACTTGTGTGTAAAATTTGAGGTCAATCGGACATGATTTGATAGGTTTAAACATCGGAAGTAGAAGTTGGAAAGTTCAAGGTTCATAAAGCTTGAATTGGAGGTTGATTCATGATTTTAGCATTGTTTAATATGATTTGAGGCCTCGAGCAAGTCCGTAATGTGTTATGGGACTGGTTGGTATGATTGGTTGGGGTCCCGGGGGTCTTGGGTGGATTTCGGATGGTTAACGGATCAAATTTGGAAGTTGAAGAAAAGGCTGAAGGATGTTGCTTTTGTTATAACCGCATCTGCGGTTCTTGGACCATAGAAGCGGGACCGTAGATGCGGTCAGGCCTTCGCAGAAGCGGCCAAGGGCAGGCCCAGGGAAAACCGCAGAAGCGATCGTGAAACCGCAGAAGCGGTTCCGCTTAAGCGGAAATTAGACCGCAGAAGCGGTCCAGCCAAATTTGGCCAGAACTGCAGAAGCGGATATGGCACCGCAGAAGCAAAAAGTGCTGGAGGCAGAAGACTTGATTTAAGTCGGGGTTTTGGCTCATTTCACCCATTTTCTCATGGCTTGGGGTGATTTTTGGAGAGCTTCAAAGGGGGATTTCGTCATCTATGTTAAGGTAAGTTACCGCCACTCATTTCCAAGTTAAATACAGGATTATATCATGGAATTAGGCATGAAAATTGTGGGGAAAATTGTGGGGAAAATTGAGATTTCTGGAAGAAAACCTAGAAACTTGATAAATTGGATTTTACCACGAAATTGAGCATGAAATTAGGAGTAAATTATATATTTGAGCTAGTGAAGCTATGGGTAGTGTATATCTTCGAGAAATTTTGGAATCGGGGCATTTTGGTCATTTCACTAAGTGGAGTTGGGGATTTGTATAATTTGAATTGTTAACAAGTATTCGAGTATATTTTCATTAGTTTGCCGTTATTTGGCTAGTTTCAAAAAATTTGTCAATGATTCGAGTCGTCGGGAAAGCTTGGAGGCCGTTTATGGATCTTCGGAGCGAGGTGAGTCTCCTTTCTAATCTTGTGAGGGGGAATTTACCCCCATAGGTGAGTTAAATTGGTTAAGTGCTCCTATTTGTGGGGGCTACGTAAGCAAGAGGTAACGAGAGTCCGTGCGTAGCTACTATTATGCTATTGTCCGGGTAGTCTAGGACCCAAAAGCATGTTATATTTTGGATTAATTGTGAACCCATTGATGGCTTGAATTACTTAAATCACATTAAATTAATAAATGGATTTTTGAAAAGACTTAAGCTTCATTTTCTCAAATTATTAAAGAGAATTGGCCTTTCTTGGATAATTGCTCCATGTTGACTTCTTGACTAACTGTCTGTCTGTGTGTGTTTATTTTGGAATGGGCCGAATGCCTCGGCAGATTAATAGATGCATCTATAGGTGCGTCGTCGACCCTCGGCAAGTGCACATTTATTTATGTTGGATCGGGCCGTCGCCTCGGTGTGATTTGCGCATGTTTTTTGTCACTTGAGGACTTTTAAACGTGAAATTTACTCTTGTGGCTTGATATAAACTGATGAAATAATAAAAAATAAGCCTTGGAAGCCCCTAATTATTTATTGAAGATGTTTACCTATTTTCTCGCTTCGTGAGTTAGAACTGCTATATATAAAATCCTTGATTTCTTCGCACATTTAGTATATTATTATTGGACCACTAGTGAGTGTCAAAGTTTACCATCCCGTCTCTACTTCTTCGAGATTATGCGGGATACTCATTGAGTACACGTTGTTTACGTACTCATACTACACTTTTGGGAATTTTTGTTGCACAGGTATAGGCATCTCTAGCAGCCTACTGGGCGCTGTAGCGCAGATGATTCTAGGACTAGGTGAGCTACATTGTTCGAGGCGACCCGGAGCTAGTGTAATTTCTTTCAGCATTTTTATATTTATTCTCTTTGCACTGTATTTCGAACAGATGTTGTATTTTATTTTCCTTATCAGTAGTTTCTCATGCACTGGTGACACCGGGTTCTGGGATGGTTTTTGAAAGATGTGTACCAGTAGTTATTACTTAATTTGAATTGAAGTAGAGATTGTTTTAATTATAAAAAATGGAAGAAAAAATCCTAGATTTTCAAAGGTATTAAAAGAGAATTTAATTGACAATTTAGTTGGCTTGCCTGACAGAGGTGTCCGGCGCCACCACGACCCTTAGTGGATTTTGGGTCGTGACAACATGGTATCAAAGCTCTAGGTTCCCGTCGGTCTTACGAGTCATGAACAAGTCTAGTATAGTCTCGCGGATCGGTACGGAGATGTCTGTACTTATCCTCGGGAGGCTACAGGGCTGTTAAGAGTACTTCTCTTCTAGATTTCCTTATCGTGCGGTTCGATTCCTTTGAGGCTTATGCCTTTGATTCCTTCCCACTCAGTCTTACGCGACGTGAGCGCTTGTTATAAATCAGAAATTTAAAGATTGTAATGGCACTACAAATATGGTGCGAGATGATTCTCCTGGTATAATTGATTGGACTATTATAGTCACCTTATGGAAGGACATTCTAGCGTTCAACTCAGTAACAGAACTTCTAAGAGTCTTGAGGCTAGGCACAGGTTGCCGCGATGCTTATGAGCAATTATTCCGCAAGTGTTGTTGTGATGGTAGGGTGTTTGCCCACGTGTCGGGGTAGTGAATGAATTGAAGGGAGGTTTACCCAGTGTGTAATCAAAGGGATTCAGTATTTTATTCCCGACAGGGAAAGACAATCGAACTAAGAATGGTCAGATGTGGACTGGTGGAAGTAATGAAACATGGTAATTGCAAGCGTGGTGGAGTTCTCCTCTATATGGGGATGTTGTTGTCCTAATTGGACGTATTAAGTTATCAGTGTTATGATCTCCTACGACTTGCCCTTGGGGAAAGATATTGTGAAATAGTATCAGAGATACAACTATCAGGCATCATAGGGTGCGGTGGTTTAGGATTGAATCAGTATTTCAAATGTTGACGGTTCGAGAAAGATGACCTTTGGAAAGGTTTAAGTTAGCAACAATTGTGGGTTCAGGTGCCACGAAGATAGATTTTTTTTAAGACAGCAAGTGAGCAGCAAAGTATGAGGAAGGACATGTGGGAAGTGTCAAGCGGTAGCTAAAGTTTTCGGAAGACCGAGTATAAGAGTCCAAAGGCCGAGTAATCGATTAAAGGGATGAGTTCCGCCAAAGTGGGAGAGCGGTGGAGTCACATATGTGCTTTGTAGTGGGATGACCACCTAACTTAAGAAGAGTTTGGAATGATTTGGGATTTTAATGGCTGGCGATTGAAGCCTACGGAGTTAATTAGAAGTATGGTCTATCATGTGGCAGGAGATTTGATATAACGGGACGGAGCTTCTTGAACGAAGAAGGATACAACATAACTTTGAATTGGAAGAATATTTCTGCACATTTAATTGATTTCCACGAGGGGTGAATGGACTTGTGCAGCTGAGGAGTGAGCTCAGATGGGTTATTGATGTTGTAGTAATTGTACCCCGTGCAGCAGCATTGGAAAATGCCGGGGAGTGAATTATACCGGTGGGTTACTCCTGCGAGCAGGTTAGCGGTCGCGTGGTTGGAAAGGCTTCTGCAAATAATTCCATTGGTTATACAGTGAAGGGGTCGGTCGTGCGAATGTTGCTAGTAATTCAGGGTATAAAAATAGGGTCTCTACAGTAAGATATCGAGAATTTTGGCGATTGATTGCGTAAGGCTATGTCAATAAGAGATAGGGAATTCTGGTGAGTTCCAGATTGTGAACAATGGCTTCATGCTAAGTGGGAGAGTCCCACCGCTTATGATTGGGTTGTAGAGTTAACTACTTGCGAGGTTTCCGTTTATCTGCATATCGGTGGGTTGTTTCAACTACGGGAAAAGACCATAATTGGTTATTTGAGTAGATGAATTGTTGGATGCATGCTATGGTCGGCCTTATTGGCTCATGTCCAGATTTGGGGGAAGGATTCAGGATTTATGCCTTGTATAGAAGCAGGTTTAAAGGGGGTGATTCTGCCAGGTGCTTCGTTGAGAGGGTATTAATGTGCTAGAAGATTCATGGAGTTGATTATATTCGGGACCAAGTCAGAGCGGGTGGCTCTCAACAACGGTCCTAGTAGATCCTAAGGGATAAAGTGTGATGCCCAATGATTTCAAGCCTATGAGTACAGTTAATGATCAAGATTTGTAACAGCTTATGAGAAGGTGCCCAGAATGTTCTATGATATTTGGACTTGTGATGTAGCATTTGAGAGATATGAAATAGTTTGTGGGATTTGAGACAGCATGGTCTCGTGACTCAAGGCCACTCAGGGTGAGTGCAGAGGGAGTATTTATGTGTTGAATAGAGTTAGTATTATTTCCAAGGCAATCAAGGATAAACTGGAAGGAGGCAGATTGATTAGCCATAGTTGAATTGGCATATTGGGGTCAGTGATCAGTTCGTTCAGCGTGATCGATTTATGCGTATAATTTATGGTGGTACGTGTGAGGTTTGTCGGCCGCCGTAATTGATGTTATTCAGGAGCATTCTTCTGTTATGGCTTGTTAAGTGGAAGCGGATTCCAGAAGGAATATGGTGGCGTGGGCCACTACTTAGAGATTTGCATATCCTACGGCTATGGGAATTTACCTGTGTGTTTCTATGATTCTCCTAAAGTGAGTTAAGTGAAAAGTTTGTATATGATGAAGTGTTAAAATATTAATGATTTTGGAGTTACGATGAAAATCGTGTCCTACTGTATGTTGGAACGTTGGGTGCAGTGAGTAGCGTGGAAATTCGAAGTTAGGATCGAGGTTGCAATTTGGTGATGGTAAGGATGTCACGAGCTCGGAGGAGCAAGAAGAGGGTGGAATGTTTAAAGTAAATTGGTATTGTATTCAGCGTCACCTGAGATCGATGTGTTGTGAAAGAGGCTTTGCATCCTGGTTAAGGATTCTTGATCGCTTTTCAACGTTAGTGCGGCCAATGGATTAGATGAGCGGACCCGTTATTTATTTTGGAAGATTGTGGGAACATGTTCCACGGGAAGATTGTACCAGTGTGGCATGTAGCCACTTGTTTGACTAAAGATTTAAATCAAGTATGAGGAATTTGGGTAATATCATTACTTTGAGAATTTATGCTTAGAGGGCACTTTGTTTATTGGGTTATGAACCGAGGAGGTTTGCTCCGTTTATAAGGTTGGTCTTGTGTGTTATGGAAGAGGGAAATTAATATGGACTTTTGAAAGGTTATTGGCTTAATTTGATATGGTCAGGATCGACTTGAGGTTAGTGGATGGGTTTAAATGTGAATATGGGATCTATGACAGGCCAGTTGTGTCCATTTTAGTAATGCGCTCCTTATGGAGTAGTCAGGGTGTCATCTCGTTGTTTGATATTTCATGAAGAGATACATTGCGCTACGTGAGTTGTGAGACGGCCTGAGAAATTGTGTATGTGTTGAGCACCCGCGTGGGAATGTCGTATTATGAGCAAAATAGCTCTTGAGATTCAGATCTTGTGCCGCACCTCAGTTGTGCTTGCGTTTTGTAGCCTATAGCATTATGTGTTTTCTCAGGGATGGTATTATGCACTTAGCGTGCTTGCGATCGAAATTCGATATTTTTATTGTAATGAGCAGATTTAGCTCGAAGTGCAATCTCCTTATGTGAGATCTATGTGTGGATTGGGTGGCACGCAGCCATGAGTATGTTATTTGGATCGGGTTGCGCGCCGCAACAGTATGATGTCGAGTCTGGTTTTCTATATGTTATTTTTGTGTGTTTCGCTTCCTATTTTATAAGGAAGTTCTCATTAGTGCGGGGGTTAGGTAATTCCTTCCAATGTTCGATTTCCTATTTGTGTTGCATTCGGATTGGTGGCCTATTAGCACATTGTGGCATCATATGAGACTTTTGATCGCATTCGGAGTGGCCTATTGCCTGAGCAGTTCGTACTGGGTGAGACGTGATTATGAGATTTAGGATCAGTGCAATCTGATTATATGAAGTATATTAAGGAGCAAAGATCATTATTGGTTCAGAATGTGGTAATGTTTCTTATTAGAAGTATAGACTCAATGATTGTTTGGATCGGCAGTTGATTATGAATTTCGGCACATCTCATCCGTCGTGGCGGTATTGTAAGAGTTAGAGTACGACTTGCGTGTGTCATGAGGTGCAATGGGAGCATCTGATTTGTTGAATTTTGGCTAAGTTAATCAGAAAATATTATCGTGGTTCTGTGGATTAAGTGTTGCAAAGTAAGAATCAAGCAAAGTTATGCAGTCGGGTTTGAGTACAGCGTGTAGTGATTGATATGGTTATTGTATGTAGGAAACAGGCCTAGCATAGAATTTCGGCTATTGGAATTGGTCTCTAATGCTTATTTACTTGAATAAAAGGGAATATCTTCAGAATTTATCGAGCTAATGTGCTCAGCTAAGTTGTGGTAGCACGGGAAGGTGCATGAGGTGCTAAACAGCGATTTCATAATTTTTCAGTATAGTTCTCAGCACGTTCGAGGACAAACGTATCTTTAAGTGGGAGAGAATGTAACGACCCGAACGGTAGTTTTGAGCTCTAGCGCGTCGTTCAGCAGTCTAAGGCCATGAGCAGCTTCATTTTAGGTATATTGACTTGTGCGTATGGTCGGAATTGAAATTCAGGAATATCAGAGTTAAATTTGAATGAAAATTCTCATTTCAGAAACCTTAAGTTGGAGAAAATGGCTAAGATTGGAATTTTGAGTAAACAACCTCGGAATCAAGATGTGAAGGTTCCAGCAGGTTCGTATGATGATTTCGGACTTGGGCGTATGTCCGGATCGGGTTTTGGATGACCCGGGAGTGTTTTCGCGCCTATTGTGGAAGTTGGCATTTTGGAAAAAATTTCATAAGTTTGGTTTGAAGTGCATTTCAGTGTTATCGATGTCCGTTTGGAATTTTGAGACTGGGAGTAGCTCCGTATGGTGATTCTGGAGTTGGGAGCACGATCGGAAGTGAATTCGGAGGTCCGTAGGTCATTTTGAAGCCATTTGGCTAAAGTTAGAAATTCGAAGGTTTTTAAGAAGTTTGACCGGAGGTGGACTTTTTGATATCGGGGTCAGAATCCAATTCCGGAAGTTGGAGTAGGTCCGTAATGTCAAATATGACTTGTGTGCAAAATTTAATGTCAATCGGACATGATTTGATAGGTTTAAACATCGGAAGTAGAAGTTGGAAAGTTCAAGGTTCATAAAGCTTGAATTGGAGGTTGATTCATAATTTTAGCGTTGTTTGATGTGATTTGAGGTCTCGAGAAAGAATGTGTTATGGGACTGTTTGGTATGATTGGTTGGGGTCCTGGGGGCCTCGGGTGGACTTCGGTTCTTGGACCGCAGATGCGGTCAGGCCTTCGCAGAAGCGGCCAAGGGCGGGCCCAGGGAAAACTGCAGAAACGGTCATGAAACCGCAGAAGCGGTTCTGCGGTGGTCCAGCCAAATTGGGCCAGAACTGCAGAAGCGGTTTCCGCAGAAGCGGAAATGGCACCACAAAAGCGAAAAGTGCAGGAGGCAGAAGACTTGATTTAAGTCGGGGTTTTGGCTCATTTCACCCATTTTCTCATGGCTTGAGGCAATTTTTGGAGAGCTTCGAAGGGGGATTTCGTCATCTATCTTAAGGTAAATTACCCCTACTCATTTCCAAGTTAAATACAAGAGTATATCATGGAATTAGGCATGAAAATTGTTGGAAAACCTAGAAACATGATAAATTGGATTTTACCACGAATTTGAGCATGAAATTAGGAGTAAATTATATATTTGAGCTAGTGAAGCTATGGGTAATGTATATCTTCGAGAAATTTCGGAATCCGGCACGTGGGCCCGAGGGCATTTTGGTCATTTCACTAAATGGAGTTGGGGATTTGTATAATTTGAATTGTTAAGTATTCGAGTATATTCTCATTAGTTTGCCATTATTTGGCTAGTTTCGGAACATTTGGAAACGATTCGAGTCGTCGGGAAGGCTTGGAGGCCGTTTATGGATCTTCGGAGCGAGGAGAGTCTCCTTTCTAATCTTGTGAGGGGGAATTTACCCCATATGTGAGTTAAATTGGTTATGTGCTCCTATTTGTGGGGGATACCTATGCACGAGGTGACGAGAGTCCGTGCGTAGCTACTATTATGCTATTGCCCGGGTAGTCAAGGACCCAAAAGCATGTTACATTTAGATTAATTGTGGACCCATTGATAGCTTGAATTACTTAAATCACATTAAATTAATTAATGGATTTCTGAAAAGACTTAAGCTTCATTTTCTCAAATTATTAAAGAGAATTGGCCTTTCTTGGATAATTGTTCCATGTTAACTTCTTGACTGACAGTCTGTCTGTGTTTGATTATTTTGGAACAGGCCGAACGCTTTGGCAGATTAATAGATACATCTATAGGCGCGTTGTCGACCCTCGGCAAGTGCACATTTATTTATGTTGGATCGGGTCGTCGCCTCGGTGTGATTTGCGCATGTTATTTTTCGCTTGAGGACTTTTAAATGTGAAATTTACCCTTGTGACTTGATATAAACTGATGAAATAATAAAGAATAAATCTTGGAAGCCCCTGATTATTTTTTGAAGGTGTTTACCTGTTTTCTTGCTTCGTGAGTTAGAACTGCTATATATAAAATCTCTGATTTCCTCGCACATTTAGTATATTATTATTGGACCACTAGTGAGTGTCAAAGTTGACCATCTCGTCTCTACTTCTTCGAGATTAGGCGGGATGCTCATTGAGTACACATTGTTTACGTACTCATACTACACTTCTATACATTTTTGTTGCACAGGTATAGGCATCTCTAACAGCCTACTAGGCATTGCAATGCGGATGATTCTAGGACTAGGTAAGCTACATTGTTCGAGGCGACCCGCAGCTAGTGTAGTTCCTTTCAGCATTTTTATATTTATTCCCTGTCCACAGTATTTCGGACTGATGTTGTATTTTATTTTCCTTATCAGTAGTTGCTCATGCACTGGTGACACGGGATTCTGGGATGATTTTCGAAAGATGTGTACCAGTAGTTATTACTTAATTTGAATTGAAGTAGAGATTGTTTTAATCATGAAAAATAGAAGGAAAAATCCTAGATTTTCAAAGGTATTAAAAGAGAATTTAATTGATAATTTAGTTGGCTTGCCTGACAGAGGTGTCCGGCGCCACCACGACCCTTAGTGGATTTTGGGTCGTGACAATTAAGCTCTTTGCATCGCATCATATCAATCTTTGTAATTGCAAATCAAGCACACATGTCGGGTCTTTCCGCCCTCAAATAGGATATATCAGGTCTATCCGCCCTCAAATAGGATATATCGGGTCTATCCGCCCTCAAATAGGATATATCGGGTCTATTTGCCCTCAAATAGGATATATCAGGTCCATCAACCCTCAAATAGGAAATATCGGGTCCATCCACCCTCAAATAGGATATATCGGGTCTATCCGCCCTAGGATATATCGGGTCTATTCGCCCTCAAATAAGAAATATCGGGTCTATTCGCCTTCAAATAGGAAATATCGGTTTCATCCGCCCTCAAATAGGATATATTGGGTCCATCCGCCCTCAAATAGAATATATCGGGTCTATCTGCTCTCAAATAGGATATATTGGGTCTATCCTCCCTCAAATAGGATATTGAAGTTAATCCTTACTCAAAAGGATATTTAATTTATTTTGACCCGAGTGGTCCTGCTTGCATAAACATTGTCAAACGCATTTATTTTCATAAGATAAATTTCATATGGCATTGTGATCATGAAATATATCACCACAAAATTATATTTTTATAAGTTTGCCCAATAAATTCGCATTTCTTATCAATTGATGCCTAAATATTATTTTCATAAGATTACTTTTATGGCATATTGCATCTTATTTCCTAACAGATTTTTTTTTAGCATTGTTAAGCTTTGCAGGAAATATAGCGCAACGTGGAATTATATCTTAGCAGTGAACTGGGCAGTTTGTTAGGAGGAATACCAAACTCTCCAATAAAGGTCAAGGATCTACTTCGAACTCTGCTCGGCTCGACTCTCAAAATTCATAATCAAATTCTTATTTCAAACATCTTTCTTTCAATCATGGTACCTAGTGTCTCTATTACTCGACACTGCGGCAGCATTTTAAGATCAGCATCATTAGTTGAGTCCTACTACAGGGTACCGTAAGCCTTGAACTACATATGGCCTGATTCTCGTGAAACCCGAGATATGTAGGCAACTAAAAACCGGAGTTCGGCGGCAATCATTTTTTTTACGTCCCCTTTGTCTCATTCCAACCTTGATGGTCGGGACAATATTGGCTACTAAGTCAATATTCTTTGCCCGAAAACTCTTTCATCGTCTCCGGTCAAAGAGAGGCAGCTGTTGAAATCCAATTTTGTCCCTCATTTCTTCCAAATTACTTCTTTAAGCTTCTAATACTACTAATAATTTAAGGTAGTTATTCTATTATATTGTAATATAAACTATGCCTATTTGTTAATATTATTAAAACTATTATAGTATAAATTATTGTAGCTATTATTATTATTATTATTATTATTATTATCATCATCATCATCATCATCATCATTATTATTATTATTATTATCATCATTATTATTATTATCATGATTATTATTATTATTATTATTATTATTATTATTATTATTATTATTATTATTATTATCATCATTATTATTATTATTATTATTATCATCATCATTATTATTATTATTATCTTTATTATTGTTATTATTATTATTAATTCTATTACTATCATCTTTATCATTCATACCTTAATCATATTTATTGTTACATTTCACGAAAAAAACTTTTTTTATTTCTTTTATATCACTAGCGAAAATATTTTTTGCAATAACTTTTAAATACTATAAAATTATATTTAATAAATGTTGTATTATTTTACGATTAATATTTTATTTAAACATTAGTAATTGTGATTGGGTATAATAAATAAGTTAGTTACTGTCACGACCCAATTCCCCCAAACCCGGTCGTAATGGCGTATCTCGTAAAGACAAGGCTAGCCAACAGAACAATAATGCCTCTTTTTTCACGACCCAATTCCCCCAAACCCGGTCGTGATGGCACCTCTCGTGAAGATAAGGCCAACCAACAGAACAACAATGCCTCTTTTAACAGTTACTTAGCATGAATAAGTCTGAATCGTGGATAATAAAGTCATAATGCGAAATAAACGTGATAAAATAGGGAACCCATCCCGACTCAGCCCGAAATCGGGGTGTCAGAAGTCACGAGCATCTATAAGAATGATATCCCCACTTTATAGTCTAGAAATACACTAAGTAATACTAATGAATAACATAAAAGGGACTGTGGTGTTGTGAACACTGGCAGTCACCTCGCTAAACCTTTACAACTCTGCCTCCACGCGGCCACTACCCGCTACCGGGTGAATAAATACCTGCAACTGCACGAGGTGCAGGGAGTAAAGTGAGTACTCCAACTCAGTGAATAATAAAGGTAAATAATAACTGAGCAGCAAGAAATCACGTAAAGCAACCAACATGCTGTATAGAAGACGAGTACAATTTTTTGAGAAAAATAGTGAAATCTGTGAAATCTTTAAAAATACCTTGGCTTAGTTAAAATCTCTTTTGAAAACTATATTTTCAATACTTACAAAAATGATTTCAAAACAGTTAGTGCTGATAGGCACAGAAAATTCGCCACTCGGGCATAAATACTAAAGTATACCCGCGCTCACTGTGGGTGTGCAGACTCCGGAGGGGCTCCTAAAGCCCAAGAGTTATATCATCATAAGGCATGAAAGCCTGTACATATCAACATGAGGCCTGAAAACCTTCTCACAATAAACTCGAGTACTGGAAGCCTCCTCACATATCGCTCGAGGCCTGAAAGCCTCCTCACATATCACTCGAGGCCTGAAAGCCTCCTCACATATCACTCGAGGCCTGAAAGCCTCCTCACATATCACTCGAGGCCTAAATGCCTCCTCACATCACTCCACATATCCTCACACATGGCCCTCGGCCTCAACCAGTCCAGAAATAATCATAAGCCCCTCGGGCATCAGTAAAAAATAATAGTGCTCAGCTCAAACAATAGTTCAATTATCAGTTAAAAATTCAAGGTTGAGTAAAAATATAGCTGAGTTCATGAAACAGTGTAATTCAAAGGGACTGAGTTCAAATAATATTTCAAATAGTGAGGAAAACAATGATGATAGCTCACAAGGAGTTCAAACAGTCAGCAATAAGCCCTAAGTATGGCAATATGCCCAAGTCATAGTGAAATACGCGTTAAAATCAACAACCAGGACAGACCAAGTCACAATCCCCAACGGTGCTCTACCCCACGCTCGCTATCCGGCGTGCAAGTCACCTCAATATACTATGTGTACAAATCTGGGGTTTCAAACTCTCATAATATCATTTACAATCATTACTCACCTCGAACCGGTAAAATCTCCAGCTCGTGACGCTTTTGCCCCTCAAACCAGCCTCCACGCACGTCGAATCTATCGAACATTAGAGCAAATACATCACAATATGCCAATGGGACAATACCCAATCGAAAACAATCGAAAAATAGCAAAAATCTCGAAACTAGCAAAACCCGAGCCCCGGACCCACTTCTCGAAAAATCAAAAAATTCACATCAATGGATTCCCCATCTCGCCAAGAGTCTATACATATCAAATTTACCAAAATCCGAGCACAAATGCTCCCTCAAATCCCAAATTTAAATCTCAAAATCTCAAGCCCTAGTTCATCAATTTTAGGCTTAATTCCATAAATTTCTAGGTTAATTTCACATAATAATTATGTTTTTAACCCAAAAATCTTACCTCCAATAAGCTCCAGTCGAAACCCTCTTCAGTTGCTCCCAAAAAGCTCTCAAGATGTTCAAAAATGGAGGAAATAATACTTAGCTCGCGGAGGAAATATTTATAATTCAGCCCAGCCCTTTCGCTTTTGCGGTCCCCTTCCCGCTTTTGTGGGACCACTTCCGCATCTCTTATTCCGCTTCTGCGGAAATTCCATTCTCGAACCTAACCGCTTCTGCGGTCACAATATTGCATAAGCGATTCCGCTTTTGCGGCTACACTATCGCTTCTGCGGAACCAGCACCCCAGGCCTCTTCACCGCTTCTGCGGTCAATCCATCACTTAAGCGTGCCCGCTTCTGCGGTCCAAGACTCGCAGAAGCGAGAATACCAGATACCAGCAAAATCTAAAGTCTCCAAATTCCAAATTACATCCCGATGGCCATCCGAAATCACCCCGAGGCCCCCGGGACCTCAACCAAAAGCACCTACATGTCTTAATACATTATCCAAACTTGTTCCAATCATCGGAACACATCGAACAACACTAAAATCATAAATTCTCATCGGATTCAAGCCTACGTTCTTTAAAAAATTCTGAAACGCGCATTCGATCAAAAACCCGACAAAACGACGTCCGAATGACCTCAAATTTTGCACACATATCCAAAATCATCTAACGAAGCTACAGCAGCTCTCGGAATTCCATTCCGATCCTCAGATCAAATCTTACCCATCAACCAGTATTCGCCAAAATACTAACTCCGCAAATTCAAGCATAATTCTACACCGGACCTCCAAAATAAATTTCGATCACACTCCTAAGTCGCAAATCATCCCCCGAAGCTAACTGAATCACCAAAAATCACATCCGAGCCCTCTAACTCATAAGTCAACGTCCGGTTGGCTTTTCCAACTTAAGCCTTCCTTAAAAAGACTAAGTGTCTCATTTCTTATCAAAGTCAATCCAAATCAACTCTCACACACCACATACCAATAACGAAACATGAAGAAGCATAAAATGTGAGAAATGGGGCGGTAGCTCACGTGACGACGGGTCGGGTCATCACATCCTCCCCAACTTAAACAAAAGCTCGTCCTCGAGCGTACCCAAAGTTGTACTAGAAGCCAACCAATAGTTGAATGACCTTACCAAGCATATACCCGGGGTGATCCCACGTCACCCCATCTCGCATAGGTCCGATAGCACAACATAGCTGAAATCTCACAATCCATCTAGACCATAACCGTAGAACCACATCGCACTTTCCGAAATTATACACAAGATCAGAACCTCACCTCTATACTACAAATAAGCCCGAACCAGCTGTAATAACCCATACCTGCAACTTCAGGTGCAATCACATGATATACTACATAACCCAAATACTCGAAACTATAAATTCTATTCATAGTAGTTACCCACAACAACCAAATACCGATAGAAAATCTCTTATTTAGCTAAAGTCTCATTCCAACACTTTCCTATACTGCCAACGATAAATGAAACACGCAGCAAACCGTAACCATTTCTCAGATCGACCATTCATGAAGCCACTCCCCTTTTTGACTAATACCACAGCAGATTTCCGTGCTAAACCTCGATATTATCCTTCCAACAAGCTGAAATCAAATCTGTTCGCATTCATTAATGATTCCAACGATCACCTCGAATCCAACACACCACTCTGGTGATATGACACCTCAACACAGGCCTATGCCGCAACTTGCATAATACACGCACCAATGAGGAACGATCTGAACATACTCAAATCATGACAAATGACTCAAATGAAAGAGTTGTACCTCAAGCTCATCAGTACCAATACAACACAAGGCTAAGACCCCGTCTCACATCATAGAAATATAATACCTGAATCTACCCCGAAGGGTCATACCCCCGTGTGGCCTCGCCACAATGCGCGATCCTATCCAAACACTGATACACATGAAACACCTCAAGTCGCTATGCTCAAAATCGATAGCCACGCACAATTTGATGTCTGAAACCCAAGCAATTCATTACACCCATGGTGAAACAGATAACATGCGACATGCAACCCGGTAGGTCATAACCAACACTCCATTTACCGAGAAATACCCAATTACTCTACCCGCTCGACTTTTACTATGGATCCCCAATAGCACCGTACCACATGTGCCTATAACCAACAAATTATAACGTCTCACAACATTGAAAAGTAACTCATAGCTCTCTTCATATCACTAACAAGCTCAAGAAAGATCGAATTAACCTATCCCTCAACAATAAAATTCGGGGCCAACCAAGCTGACTCAAGCTAAATATGTAGCCACATCGGCCTGCCAATGAACTCAATACCAAGAAGCCTAAAGTTGCTCCTTCCACCACTATAAATCCTGCCAGAGCCGTACGATACGGTTCCCGGCACCAAATAAATACCGAAATCCACAATCTCGCCCGGCCACAAGAAACGTATCCGAAAAGGCCCTCAATACCGGAACTGAATCAATGGTAGAAACCTCTGCACTGACATCTGCCAAGAAGGCCCAATTAAGGAAAGCAATCCTACCCAGCCGTCCGCTGGTCTTTGGAATATAAACCACTCTGCTAGAACATAATCCGATGCACCTCGCCACGCAACCTGTGGCATTTTCCGACATAGCCTATAGCACAATAGTCTAGAATAACCCAACACTGAGACAACCAGTCTACACCCCAATATCATATCCAAAATCTAATATACCAAGCAAAGAAAGATCCACTCGGGCCTTCAAATCCTAATAGTCGCTAAATGGTGTCGATACGCACGATCCACAACCACTGCATAGCTAGAGCATGAGAACTCCCAGTCTCCAACTCCGTATAGCACAGAATCACCATACCTGATCCCAAATTCTGCCGTATGAATACATATCACACCTCAAGTACCCCAATCATTCCACGAAAGATATTCTGAAATTCCCCCGGTGCCATCACATAAACTCAGATCTCAGCAGTCGATCTAACAAGAAAGTGCCGCAATACTACCAAGGTATCATCAGTCTAATCACATTACCCTTCTTCCGAGACATATACTCTCGCCAAATCACTTCCAGTTAGCAGTACCATTTCCTTGATTATCTGAGGCTACCCGTTGCCTAAGAATTTTATGAACTTCTTTTCAGAACTAAACTGTAACTCATCTAGCCAAGACCTTCCGTCAATCCCATCTAGAAGAAGAATTATTGCACATTCCATGCTTCGCATACCCATAGTAAATATATTCATCTCCAAACCATGGTAGAGATCAACAAGAACTCTCCCAAGTCCGTTTGCACAAGCTAAATTGCTAGGACTGAATCCTTCTACCCAAACCAAGCTAAGCAAGCTGCCAAAACTCAAGAGCATTGCTGCAGAATGCCCGTAAGGATCATTACCTCGAACACATACGAAGAATTAATCATACTCTTACCATACTGACTCAGTCTGTTATCAACCTATTCCATTTATCAAATTTCCCCTCTAATTCATCATCAACTTGATATTCCTCCTTGTTGTAGCA
Source organism: Nicotiana glauca (assembly GCA_026770625.1). Classification (NCBI taxonomy): domain Eukaryota; kingdom Viridiplantae; phylum Streptophyta; class Magnoliopsida; order Solanales; family Solanaceae; genus Nicotiana; species Nicotiana glauca. The sequence goes on along the minus strand of MU743693.1, from coordinate 117,289 downwards.
CCACAACACCTCAACCCAGGTTTACCACACGAGACTCGAACATAAGACCACATTGTCTAAGACCCATAATTAACATAAAATACCACAAGTCTTGACCTTTCCGATGAAAACACAGTCTCTGACCACATACATAACCTTGAGACTCTTGATTGTTACATGTAGAATCTTGAACACAATAAAACCACTCTCGAGAATCATTCACTCTTATTCAAACTGCAAATTACCTGACTTAACGAACAGAACCACTCGTGCCTTATTAGCACTCTGACACCGCAGGATATGATCTCATTCCAATACAAACAAACATCTTCCTTCTCTATACACTGAGCATTCTTTATCAACAATAGCTCAAGACATCCTATTATTTTCTCACATCTACGAAGAACCATATAACCTTTGTAAAAATCTTGCTTCACTCGTGCCATCCTCGGCTCAATTTCTGCAACCAGGACTAATCCGTCAGCATACCTCGAAACGGAACCAACATAGCACATGACTATACGATTAGCTAATCAACAGAAACCTCCCCAACTTGGCTCGAAGCCATATATCAGGACACACTCAATAACCCATAATGCTTCTACTCTAATGATGCCACAATACCATAGTGATATTAAACTCAAATCATTTACAAGTTCGTGAAAACACAAATCATCTAGTACTGTAATCCTCTACACTTCTCGCATCCATCTCTACATCAGTTGAGTCCACTCTCTTAAGCGACCTGAATTGCCTAATTTCAACACGTACCCTTCAATTACACATGAGATCTTCTAACATACACATAAGGATCGTACCACTTAAGAACACTCTGCAGGAGATAACCCACCTGCTTCGCCTCAATTTACTACTTCAGCATACCTTCCACCATCATATACGTTACACAGTCATTAGTCTTCCTGAGTCTGAACTCATACCGCCATATGTAATGCACTTCACTTCCCAACTAGGAGATACAAAAATATTCTTCAAGCGCCCATAATTTGGGCTACACATCAAATCACAATAGGAATCGAATCACTTAATAGTTCATCTATTATCCAGCAGACTTCTTCGTCACTACCAAGTCATATAAATACAGCTCGCAGTACTAACATACTCATCACATGAATACCAAACTGCCATTCCGGCTAATAGGGACAATACCGAACATATAAGTTCAAAACACTTGCTCACACAATTAGCACCTCGGTGCTCAAGCCATGGGCAAAGATCTGGCCTCAAGTCCTCCAGACTGGCTCAACATCAACCTCACGGAGATCACACCTCTCCCCTCGATTGGGGGAATCACAAACCATCAAGGCACATATATTACTGAGCGCTCAAGTGCGCACACAGACATGTGGAAGGAATTTCAAGAGTTACATCTCAAGCTGAATTAAGTACACACGTTAAGAATTCCAAGGAAGTGAAGTTTTCCTAAAGGTTGTGCAGCCTCTCAAGGATAAATATAGACGTCTGCGTACCGATCCGCGAGACTCTACTAAACCTGCTCGTGACTCGTGAGACCTAGTAACCAGGCTCTGATACCAACTTGTCACAACCCAATTCCCCCAAACTCGATCGTGATGGCGCCTCTCATGAAGACAAGGCCAGCCAACAGAACAATAATGCCTCTTTTTTCACGACCCAATTCCCCCAAACCTGGTCGTGATGGCGCCTCTCGTGAAGACAAAGCCAGCCAACAGAACAACAATGCCTCTTTTAATAGTTACTTAGCATGAATAAGTCTGAATCATAGATAATAAAATCATAATGCGGAATAAACGTGATAAAACAGGGAACCCATCTCGACTCAACCCAAAATTGGGGTGTCACAAGTCACGAGCATCTATAAGAATGAAATCCCCACTTTACAGTCTAGAAATACACTGAGTAATACTAATGAATAACATAAAAGGGACTATGGTGTTGCGAACGCCGGCAGTCACCTTGCTAAACCTCTACAACTCTACTTCCACGCGGCCACTACTCGCTACCGGGTGAATAAATACCTGCTACTGCACGCGAGATGCAGGGAGTAAAGTGAGTACTCCAACTCAGTGAGTAATGAAGGTAAATAATAAATGAGCAACAAGAAATCATGTAAAGCAACCAACATGCTGTATAGAAGCGAGGTACAATTTTCTGAGAAAAATAGTAAAATCTATGAAATCTTTAGAAATACCTTGGCTCAGTTCAAATCTCTTTTGAAAACGATATTTTCAATACTTACAAAAAGGATTTCAAAACAGTTAGTGCTAATAGGCATAGAAAATCCGCTCCTCGGGCATAAATACTACAGTATAACAGGTAAGAAGGCAAATAAGTATGCAACATGAGCACATAAAAGTTTACCCCTCGGGCACAACTCAAAATAGTACCAGCCCCTCGGGCTCAATATAAATTGCTCAGAACAGTATCAGCCCCACGGGCTTAGTATCACATCACTCAGAATAGTATCAGCCCCTCGGGCTCAGTATCAGTCACACAGTACAACATCAGCCCCTGGGCTCACTCTCAAATCACATGGGTACCCGCGCTCACTGTGGGTGTGCAGACTCCAGAGGGACTCCTACAGCCCGATCACTATATCATCATAAGTCCTGAAAGCCTGTACATATCAACATGAGGCCTGAAAGCCTTATCACAATACACTCGAGGCCCGGAAGCCTCCTCACATATCGCTCGAGGCCTGAAAGCCTCCTCACATATCGCTCGAGGCCTGAAAGTCTCCTCACATATCACTCGAGGTCTGAAAGCCTCCTCACATATCACTCGAGGCCTGAAAGCCTCCTCACATCACTCCATATATCCTCACACATGGCCCTCGAAAACTCAAGGTTGAGTAAAAATATAGCTAAGTTCATGAAACAGTGTAATTCAAAGGGACTGAGTTCAAATAATATTTCAAATAGTGAGGAAAACAGTGATGATAGCTCACAAGGAGTTCAAACAGTCGGCAATAAGCCCCAAGTATGGCAATAAGCCCAAGTCATAGTGAAAAAAACAACAAGTCATAGTAAAATACACGGTAAAATCAACAACAATCCCCAACGGTGCTCTACCCCACGCTTGCTATCCGACATGCAAGTCACCTCAATATAGCACTACGGGTGCAAATTCGGGGTTTCAAACCCTCAGGATATCATTTACAATCATTACTCACCTCGAACCGGTGAAATCTCTAGCTCGTGATGCTTTTGCCCCTCAAACCAGCCTCCACGTGCGTCGAATCTATCCAACATCAGAGCAAATACATCACAATATGCCAATGGGACAATACCCAATAAAAAACAATCGAAAAATAGCAAAAATCTCGAAACTAGCAAAACCCGAGCCCCGGGCCCACTTTCCGAAAAATCAAAAAATTCACATCAATGGATTCCTCATCTCGCCAAGAGTCTATACATATCAAATTTACCAAAATCCGAGCTCAAATGCTCCCTCAAATCCCAAATTTAAATCTCAAAATCTCAAGCCTTAGTTCATCAATTTTAGGCTTAATTCCATAAATTTCTAGGTTAATTTCACATAATAATCATATTTTTAACTCAAAAATCTTACCTTCAATAAGCTCCAGTCGAAACCCACTTCAATTGCTCCCAAAAAGCTCTCAAGATGTTCAAAAATGGAGAAAATAATTCTTAGCTCGCGGAGGAAATATTTATAATTCAGCCCAGCCCTTTTGTTTTTGCGGTCCCCTTCCTGCTTTTGTGGGACCGCTTCCGCGTCTCTTATTCCGCTTCTGCGAAAATTCCATTCTCGAACCTAACCGCTTCTGCGGTCACAATATTGCATAAGTGATTCCGCTTTTGCGGCTACACTATCGCTTTTGCGGAACCAGCGCCCCAGGCCTCTTCACCGCTTCTGCGGTCAATCCATCGCTTAAGCGTGCCCACCGCAGAAGTGAGAATACCAGATACCAGAAAAATCTGAAGTCTCCAAATTCAAAATTTCATCCCGATGGCCATCCGAAATCACCCCCAGGCCCCCGGGACGTCAACCAAAAGCACCTACATGTCTTTATACATTATCTAAACTTGTTCCAAACATCGGAACACATCGAACAACACTAAAATCATAAATTCTCATCGGATTCAAGCCTACGTTCTTTAAAAACTTCTGAAACACGCATTCGATCAAAAACCCAACCAAACGACGTCCGAATGACCTGAAATTTTGCACACATATCCAAAATCACCTAACGAAGCTATAGCAACTCTCGAAATTCCATTCTGATCCTCGGATCAAAATCTCACCCAACCGGAATTTGCCAAAATACTAACTCCGCCAATTCAAGCCTAATTCTACACCGGACCTCCAAAATAAATTTCGATCACGCTCCTAAGTTGCAAATCATCCCCCGAAGCTAACCGAATCACCGAAAATCACATCTGAGCCCTCTAACTCATAAGTGAACGTCCGGTTGGCTTTTCCAACTTAAGCCTTCCTTAAAGAGACTAAGTGTCTCATTTCTTATCAAAGCCAATGCAAATCAACTCTCACACACCACATACCGATAACGAAACATGAAGAAGCATAAAATGGGGAAAATTGGGCGGTAGCTCACGTGACGACTGGTCGGATCGTCACAGTTACCTATTTTTTTTAAATATTATTGTTGACTATTAGAAGCCCAAAAATCTTGGAAGGAAGAAAGGAAATTTGGCCTAGTTAGTAACCCAATATTTTCTACTAATTCTACGGGCCCAAATTACTCCAAATGGCCCATCAATTTTATCCAATCTGCTGAAAGATCAAATGACCAACTTTTTCGTTCTAGATTATTCTTTTTTTTAACAACAATTACTTTTGTACCTCTCATTAATGTAGCCAAAAGAATAGCCCTCTTCCTTTTCACGTGTAAAGTTATCCTTTTCCTCACAAAAACTTTTTGACTTTCCAAATCATATTGTCTTCTTTTCAATTAACATAATCTTGCCTACTTTGAATTTCTATGGCAGATATTATGTCACACCATTTGGTAAAGCTTCGGTAGAACGGTAGCACTACCATTTCAATTTTTTTTTTTAAATTCAAAATCACCAAAATTTTCACCAAATTATCTCTTTTTTGGATTTTAAAATTTTTATTTAATTATAATGAATTTTCTCTTCAAATTTCAATGCTAAACTTTGACCAAATCTAAAAAGTTTCACCAATTTTCTTTCTCTACACGTGAACAAATCTCCTTCACCCACAAAATCTTTGTTTCTCAGAAAAGTTTGGCATTTTGTCTCAATTTTTATCTTTTTCCTTAAAAGTTTCACTATCTTTCTCTCTCTCTCTCTTCAAAAGTCTTTCCATTGCTAGAAAGAGATTAGGCAATTTTGGTAAAAATCTCTGCTATCACACCTACACTTTTGCCCCGTTAAAAATCAGCTGCCTCAAACGGCTCTTTTGAATCAAAATACCCGTGATTTCTTCTGATTTCTTTTGAAATTCAAACCAAAGCCTAGCTATTTCCATCTATAAATACCTCCTTAAGGTTGTAGACGAAAA
>MU743693.1:99986-111584 GCA_026770625.1 Nicotiana glauca | reverse complement strand
GGCGGCGGGGGAATCCCGAAAACTCAGTTTATATTATACTCTGCTTTACTTCTAATATCAAGCTTTATAATTTGTGGCTCAATATTTTATTTTTATTTTTACATTCTCAGCAAATAAGGGGTGGTAGATCTGAAATGACCTCGTCAGTCCCGGTTCACTACCTTGAAGAAGGTCAGCAACCTCCTCTTTTTACTTTCGGTTCAAGTATTATTTAGTTGTAATCCTTGTTTACAAATGTGTTAGTTTATGTATTTTTAACTGCCTCGAATCCTTAAAATTGAAAGTTAATTTAGAATATATTCATGTATGTTGACTGCAAATATGTGTAAATGACTGAAGCTACTTGGCTACTTTTCCTAGTAATTTGATATGTGAATTTCTATTTCACGCTCCAAGATGTTCCACTAATTCTTTATTTTTCCTTTCTTTTCATGTACACTTTGGAGCAAATGGAGTCTTAATTCGAGACTCTCGCAATGGAGTCTCATAGAAACTCAACGCAACACTACACGAGCATGGAGTCATCATATCCTATACCGTCTTCCTTAAAATGCACCAAATAGCAAGAAAACAAGCGAAAATTGCTTGGGCACACCTATGGTATCTTTCTTATATTTTCTTCTATTATCTGTCCCATTTACTCTTTTTATGGTTGTTGTGTTATATGTTCAAGGATATTTCAAGTTTCGGGGTTGTATGTGGAACTCACGCTCAGCCATGGGATTAATAACGATTTTTATTAATCAATTAGGTTCTTCCTATCATACCAGATAAGTGTTTTTTTTATCACATGATAAAGAGCATCTATTTTTGGGAGTTAAAAAGTCAGTTTCAAATCAGTTAAAAACTCTCTTTCTAGCACTTTCTTCCCGCAATAAGTTTAAATATCCTTTATATTAATATCACGCTTTGGTAACCTTGTATCTTTCAAACAAATAAAAAATGCATCTGCTTTCTTAACTTTCTTAGTTTCAAATCTAACTTTTCGGAAATGACGTTTTCTTTAAACATTTTGCTCATATTGTTCCAGGTGCTTTATAGGACTTTATTTTCAAATCCAGAAGTGGAGATTTACAAATGATTTGCGTTTTGACTTACAAAGTTTCTATGAGATATTTTTCTTACTTTTTGATGATTGTACAAAGCCTTAATTAATTAACCTAAGTTTGGCTGGTTAACCGTAATTAACAGATCATATAAGTTGCTTTAACAACCTTCCCTATAGGATTAATTAGAATCCTTACCTAGAATTTTAAGGTTAAGCAGACCATAAAATAGAGTTAATTTTAAGCACTACTTAGCTAAAATTGGTGTCCTAATTCACCTCTACATTAATTAGGTGGCGACTCTCTTAATTATTAAAATCTTAGAATTACCAATATGTTATACTCTAGTTTGACTCGTGTTAAAATGGGGTATAACAGCATGGCGACTCTGCTGGGGATTCTAGGTTCTAAACCATAACAGACTTAGGTTAATAATAAAATTAATTTGTGATTGTTATGATGATTATTTGAATTGCCTTTATGTGATAAACTTTATTTTATGAATTGTTTATATGTTCTTATTGCTTTATATAAATTGTCATTCTGTTTCACTTCCTCCACTTTTGGAAAATTCACACAAAGCACACACCTAGCGGTTACGCGGTTTGCGGTCGTGCACTACTAAAAATATCTTTTAGCGGAAAGTTCGTAGGTAAGTCGATCAGCGGTGCATTCGACAGTCACGGGCTTTCCACTCTCAAGTTGTCCACTTGGGAGCAGACCAGTCCAGAAAATCCACTCTTAGTCAAACTAGAATAGAGCTAAACCAAATCCCTTTTAAGAGCATGCATCATTTTAACCTTAGGTGATTTAATACCTGAGGTATATTAAATCCATTAGTTAATCTTGCCTAAATGTCCAAGTGAGTTTTCAACCTCAAGTGACACTTTATCACGTGTATGTGCATTATTTGAAGGTTGAACATGCCAATTATGTGGACCATTTGCTCTAAATTAGTTAGATCCTAGGTAAAGAAACATGATTAATTTTTCTATGATACGTATGAAAGCTTTCAAATTACACAATTAACAAGAAGTTTAGATTTGATAAAATATTTTATTATACATTCTTTTGATGAAAATATACTTTCTTTCGACCAAAAAGAGAGGTTTAAGTGGTTTATGTACCATATTTTCTTTAAAAAAAAATTATTTAATTAATTTACAGCAATGGGATGACGCATAATGGCATATTTATCTTCCAAATAACATGTTAGGCCTACCTCTAGCACAAAGAGGCCCCACATATTAGGACGCGCTATTATTTGCTTTGGAATGTGTCATATGCTTTGCTTGCCTACTTGCTTACTTGCTATGTTGCTTGCTCGACTTTATTATTTTTACTAACATTATTTGTTATTTTTCATAAAATGGAAGTATTAACTATCCAACTTGCTTACATCTTTATTTTTATTTGTTCATATATATTTTTTTTCTTTTGCTTATTTTTATATTATTTTTCTGAATTATTAATAATAATCACCAATCATTCTGCACTTAACGCTCTTTAACGACTTTAGAGCACCATTTAGGTATTTACTTAGGTCCCGATTTCTCTTAGGTCCACTCCAATTCTTAGAATATAATTAAGATTTCTTTTTCATCTATAGGCATGATCTTATTACTATATATAATGAGGGACAACAAAAGAACTTTTCTAGTCCACACAAAAGTTTCTAATATAATGTGAACTTTGTAATTAATTACTTCTAGGTCGTAACCTTAATTTTTAAAGGCAAATTTACTTTTTGTTTTCCGGATTACTTCTTAAAAGTTGTGCTACCTTATTTTTTCTGTTTTTAATGTTGTGAAACTGTTACACGTGACTGATGTAGTTGCATTTTTCCTGCATATCTCATTTTTGGAAAGTTTAGCAAATACTCATGGGGCGAAAAATATTTATCTGTTCCTATCCATTACTTTGCCCCTTCCCCGTTTTTTTTAATACCTAGCCAAATGAAGTCAGTTCAAGCTGTTATAAATCAAGCTAATTCAAGCCAATCCAATTCAAACCACGTCAAGCCAAGCTAAACCTAATCAAGTCAATTCAAGTCAAGCCAATTCAAACTAAGTCAAATAAAGCCGAACAAAATCAAGCTAAGCTAAGTCAAATGGGTAAAAAAAAAGTTGGGATGGGCGTGGGTAGGTAGGGATAATTAGTTTCATTTTGGTAGGTATATATTGTAAATAATTTTCAAATGGATAAAAGAAGGTGTTAGTTTAAGCTCAATAAATATTTTGCATAAATTGCTCTTTTCTTAAGGCCGCTCCTACCTAGGCCTTTGAAATTGGTAAATGTAACTGCCTATGGATCGTTTTTTGCCCTTAGGTTACTTTTTACATTATTTGACCTTATACATTTTAGTAAATTTAGGCAAAGTATGCCAAATATTTTCTCCAAGCCGACAATTTATTAGGTCTAGCTATATATTTAGACATGTCCCATGTCATATGTTCTTAACCATATTCTTCTCTCTTTAGAGCTCATATATGTACTAATAAAGATATGTCAGAATTATTTTCGGGTAGTTCTAAATTTTTTATTTATTAATGTACTTGAATTCTTTTTTATTAATATACTTATAAGACTAATATTAGGTCAATTTATGTAAAGACTCTAAACTAAAGAGAGTTTACTAGTGTTATTTAAAGGATTCTAAAAGATAAAAACATGGTCTTTATTAATACGGGTAAATTAAAATATATTATAAAAATCCTAAATGAGTTCATAAATAGGCATAACGTGAGTTTGAAGAAATAATTTTATGAACATTAAAAGTTAAGATCTTAAAGGACTAAAATAAATTTTGTTTTTCTATATTGGAAACATACTTATTTAAAATTTTAGTTACTATTTGAGATTGTCATTTTACGTGTTTTTAAGTATTTATCTCATCTACTACTAATTTCTCGATGCACTTTTTTTTTTACTTCAAAGAAAATTAAAACCTACTATTTTATGAGTTTATTGAAATATATATTGGTATAAAATATTTGAAAATCACTTTAGATCGTTCAATGAATAAGAGTTGTCTTCAAAAGTTTATGTTGATTCTGATTTTGGTTGAACTTTCTTCCTTAACATGCGCAAGTCATTTTTTATAACCTTTCTTACCGTTTTTAACCTAGAGTATATAGAATACATTTTCAAGAATTAATAAATTAGCATTTATAAAAGAAAAAAAGTAATAACCTTTATATTTTTTTAAATTTGTCAATTACATTGGGGGATAAAGAATAGGAAAAGGAGAAGGAGTTAAAATGTAAAACTATTCTATTTTTTGCTGATTTTAAGAGGTGATATAATATTTCTGTTGAACCATGCACGATTCTTATTTAATTAGCTTTTTTTCTCAGCTCATTGAATTGAATTGAATCTTTTTATGAACAATTATATCTATCGCCTTTAAAATATCTATGATGTACTACAAATACTAAAAGTATAAATTATTGATAGTGTCACGTTATAACATTGAAAATGAAGGTATCATTATCAACCAAAATCGAATCTCCTTAAAATTTCTTGGTTGGTAACTTATAATTAATTTTTTAAGAGTAAAGTATGGAACTAAATTGATCTTTAATATTCACTTCCATAAATTTAGGTTTCTTTTTGAATTTCGTCTAAAACTAAGCTTAAATCCCCACATTTAATTATGTAACCCGTGCCACGTAAAATTATGAGTGAACACGTAATAAAATATAAAAAGAAATCTATAACTAAAGAAATTATATGCTCACAAATTCATAAAAATGCCAAATATTTTTCAATCTGTGATTTTGTCCGAGCTATAATTATTTTGAACACTTTAAATCATATTAGTTTATAGAATATTGTACCTTTGGTATTTGCTAATTCTCCAGCCAAACTTGCTTCCTCATAAATAATTTTTTTCTTTAACAAAATTATTTAATTATGTGATAAGAAACTTTAATAATTATGAACACCTATCAACCAGACTTGATTGACGTGTCACTATATTTAATTATTTATGCAGTAAAAAAATATGATACGAATTAAACTTATTTAATTAAAATAAAATTATTAATTCTAAAAAAAATATTTTGAGTTTGGGCCCGAACTTAGCACGAGCCTCGTGCAACTAGTATTTTTATAAGTTAGGATGTTTTGCCCACAATTCTCTCTAACAAGCTCAGTTCGTTATGAAATACCTCAATATTCGTGCCTTAAACTAGCCTTAAGAATTTTCTTCGCACAACAATAAGCATCTTATTCCCTATAGCAAGATAGCATTCCCACTTCTTTAAAAAAAACTAGCGTAATCTTTTATAATATGCAATATTTTGCCTATCTAATTTCGCTAGTTGATTTATTCGCGTTCGTTTCTCAAAATATTGTTACATAATTTTATTTTTTAAAATATTGCGACTCGTGCCTTACATAATTTTCAATTCTTCCCTAATTTTTTTTCCAATTCCGACGTAATCTTGTATCCGTGTTATTCGTCTCATAGCTTCATGTCTCTTAGAACTTCAACCTTCGTGCCAACACACATTTTCAAGTGGGCAGATGTCCAAACTTTGCGCAATCTACCAAGCAATAGAAGGTCACTATTTGGTCAATTTACATTGTCTTATTATTCTAATATTTTTACCTATTCAATTCAAGTGTCTATATCGTCTTATTTCGGGTCATGGAGATTAATCTTCACGCACCCATTAATTCTAAATTTTGGCGCATGAGTCGAGGTACTATCCCATAACTCTCAAAACGGTTGATACCATATTCCAGTCCTCGACAACTTTATAATTTGCCAGTGCTAAAAATAAATTTAGAATCATTTCATGTCCAAGTCTAGATAACAAGTCATTCTCGTTCAATCATTCGCAACTTAAGCTATTGTTTCTAGTTTAGGGCTTCTACTTAACCATATTATGAATTAATCTATCTAATTATATACTTTACTATTTTGTGCATTTATTTCATTGTGATGTATACGCTAACGCTTTGCTTTTGTATAAAAGTTTTATTTTGCCTTTAAGGTAGCCTAGCATTGAATACTATTTTGGCTGCGAATCTACATAAAGGATGAAGCTATAATGGCAGACATATTTGAAGCATTACCGGTATGAGATTGTTGCAAGCAGAAGGTGAATATACCGAGGCAAATGTGGTACGAAGAAATTTGTTGGTTAATTTGGGAAGAACTTTCAACCTTCTTCCAAATGCAACCTCTGCTTCTAGCTCAAACCGAAATATTTGCTTAACTATATCCCCTTGCCCAGCTCCTACTTATGCAATCTCTACACAAGTTCCATCAACCTGCAACCCCAATCAAGGTCATGATGCAGAACAATGCCTAGTATTAAAACATAAGATTAAGAATTTAATTGATGCTAACAAACTGCGAGTGCACCTACCAGTTGGAAAAAATATCTCAAATGCAATTAGTCGCAGCACAAGTAATATACCAAGCGTGGTTGGGTGTCCGAAGAAGAAACATCATTTGGACTAGTTCACCTTGTATTGCTGGCATTATCATTTTGCAACTATCATCATATGAGTAGCTATTTTTGTAATCATGCATTGCTTTTGCATAACGAATTATATTTTGACCTGATTCCCGTTTAAGAGGGGATGCCTAAGCAGCCTTATGGGTTCGATCTCATCATAATAAAATCATATTTACCCCAAAAGCTAAAACCGGAGAAAATTTTGCAGAAGGATCCTCATCATTCAACAAAACAGAAAATGAAATCTCGAGCCACATATTTGTTACAAGCACAACAGCAAATTCCGGAATGCCATGGCAACAAGTTGCAGATTCAAAGCCAAACTTTGATATCCAATGCAAGGCAACCATTTTCTTTTATATTAATGAATTTTCTTTGAGTGACGCAGGGGCATATTTTAGCTACTCTTGAATATTACATGCTATCACAAAGCTCATCAGCAAGTTAGAAGTTGCAAGATTCATGAAAAGCAAAGGATGAAGCCAATCCAGCACAAATCAAGCTTTGAAACTTATAGTTTTTCTTTGAATGCAGGAGTTTATTAATAGCAAATTTTTAGTATGAAGATCCAACAACTGTTAGCATTGCACCAGGAATATTCACTACTACAAAGGCATTGCATCAAGCATTCTGCATCATACCATTTGTTATTACAAAATCATTGCACCAAGCTCTCTGCATTGCACTATCAATATATGTTACTTCGAAGTAACCATGCCAAGATCTTCGCATCGCATTACACAACTATAGATCAAGCATCGCACCAAGCTTCTACACCGCACCAATGATTCAAATTGCAAATCAATCACCATGCATCTAGGTTCGTCCACCTAATAATAGGACAAAAAGGTCGTCCGCCAGATTAATAGGACATAAGGTAGTCCGCCTGATTAATAGGACATAAGGTAGTCCACCTGATTAATAGGACATTAGGTTGTCCACCTGATAATAGGACATAAGGTAGTCCACCTAATAATAGGACATACGGTAGTCCACCTGTTTAATAGGACATGAGGTTGTCCACCTGATAATAGGACATAAGGTAGTCCACCTAATAATAGGACATAAAGTAGTCCGCCTGATAATAGGACATAAGGTAGTCCACCTGATTAATAGGACATGAGGTAGTCCGCCTGATTAATAGGGCACGAGGCAGTCCTCCTGATAATAGGACATAAGGTAGTCTGCCTGATAATAGGACATAAGGTAGTCCACCTGATTAATAGGACATGAGGTTGTCCACCTGATAATAGGACATGAGATCGTCCACCTGATGATAGGACATCAGGTAATCTGCCTGATAATAGGACATAAGGTAGTCCGCCTAATTAATTGGACATGAGGTCGTCCGCCTGATTAATAGGACATGAGGTCGTCTGCCTGATAATAGGACGTGAGGTAGTCCGCCTGATTAATAGGACATGAGGTAGTCCGCCTGATAATAGGACATGAGGTTGTCCGCCTAATTAAAAAGACATTAAGTTGTCCTCCTGATTAATTGGACGTAAGGTTGTCCACCTGGCAATAGGATATTTAGGCTTGTCCGCATTTAATAGGACATTTATACATTAAATATTTATGTTTATCCGCCTTTAATTGGGGTCTTGAGCACGCTTGCCTTTAATATGATATTTAGGTTTGTCCGCCTTCAATAGGACATTTATGCATTAAATTAGGCTTATCCGCCTTTAATTGGATATTTAAGCATGCTTGCCTTTATGATTTTTTAGGCTTATCCCCTTAAATGGGATATTTAGACTTATCCGCCTTTAATTGGATTTTTAAGCATGTTTACCTATTAATATGGTATTTAGGTTTGTTCACCTTTAACATGACATTTATGCATTAAATATTTAGGTTTATCCACCTTTAATTTGGGTTTTAAGCACGCTTGAATTTAATATGATATTTAGGTTTGTCCGCCTTCAATAGGACATTTATGCATTAAAATTTAGGTTTATCCGCCTTTAATTGAATATTTAAGCACGCTTGCCTTTATGACATTTAGGCTCATCCGCCTTTAATAGGACATTTAAGTACATTGTCCTTTAATATTATAGTTAAGCTTGTTCGCCTTTAACATGACATCTATGCATTAAATATTTACGCTTATCCGTATTTAATTGGATTTTAAGCAAGTTTGCCTTTAATATGATATTTAGACTTGTCCTCCTTCAACAGGACACATCAGCACACATTCACATGTTTTTCATTAATTTATTTCAACCTCGTTGTTAATGTCATTATTGAAATGCATCATTATCATAAATCATTGCCAAAGCACATATATAAACTGCATGTTATTGTTGAAAATCATCATTGGCATAAAGATATATTTTTATCAAATTGTTTTGGCCGACTAAGCCGCATTGTATAAGTAAACGCCCAAAAGGTGTCATTTTCATAAGATTACTTTACAGCACATAGTATTTCAATATTTATGCTACTGACGAATTCGCCTTGCAGGAAATATAGTTCAACTGTGACGACCCGGCCCGTCGTCACGTAATTTACCGCCCCGTTTCCTCCATATTGTGTTGCTTTATGTTTCAACATCGATATTTGAGTTGATCGGGTGGAATTGAGTTGGTTTTAGTTGGAAATGAGGCACTTAGCCTCTTAGAAGAAAGATTGCTTTAGAAAAATCAATCGAAAGTTGACTATGTGGTTAGAGGGCTCGGATGTGAATTCCGGTGATTCGGTTAGCTTCGGGGGATGATTTGTGACTTAGGAGTGTGATCGGAATCGAAATTGGAGGTTCAGTGTAGAATTAGGCTTGAATTGGCGAAGTTTGAATTTTGGCAAATTCCGGTTGATAGGTGAGATTTTGATCCGAGGGTCAGAATGGAACTCTGAGAGTTACAGTAGCTTCGTTAGGTGATTTTGGATATGTCTGCAAATTTTCATGTCATTTGGACATCGTTTGGTTGAGTTTTTGATCGAATTTGCAATTTGGAAGTTTTTAAGAAACTTAGGATTTGATTTGGTGAAATTTGATGATTTTGACGTTAACTATAGTGATTTGATGATTCGACAAGTTTGAATGAGGTTGTTGGATGTGTTGGTATTTTTGGTTGAGGTCCCGGGGGCCTCGGGGTGATTTCGGATGATTAATCGGAAGTTAGAAGCATTTTTGTTGCAACAGATTTTTTTGAGCCTTCTGGTATTTACGCATCTGCGGAAAAGGAGTCGCTTAAGCAGTTCCATAGATGCGGTGGAGGAGCCACATAAGCGATCGTCAGTGGCCCAGGGGAGTTCCGCATAACCGGAAGGTTGGACGCGTAAGCGGATTTTTGACCGCATAAGCGGTTGGAGTAAACCGCATAAGCGGTGCTTGGCATCGCATAAGTGGTCCCTCTGGTTTTAAGTGAGACCGCATAAACGGTCGATTTTGTCGCGTAAGTAGTACCGCAGGTGTGGTTAAAGGACAGCAGAAGCAGAAATCTGGACTGTGTTTAATGAACAGTGCTCGCGAATTTCAGAAGTTAAGAAAACATTTTAGACTTCGGGAAGAGGCAATTTTGGGCGATTTGGAGAGGATTCGAAGGGGATTCCATCAGGTATGAATTTATAGCCTCGAATTATGTTATTATGGTGTAAAAACATGAATTAATCACTGAATTTCAAGGAATTAAAGGGTAAAAAATGGAGGTTAGGGCTTGAAACCTAAGAAGGATTGAATTGATGATTTGAGGGGACAAATGGACTTCGATTATTGTGTATTTTATATGTACGGACTTGTGGCGAGACGAGGATTCCGGTGATGTGAATTTCGTAATTTTTTGAGAAGTGGGCCCGAGGCTCGGGTTTTGCCAACTTCATATTTTGGGGTGTTTTTCGAGTTCTTTCAATTGGGTTATGTTCCATTAGCCTATTGTAATGTATTCGTTGTGGTTTTGACTAGATTCGACGCGCGAGAATGCGAATTCGAGAGGAAAAGGCATAGCGGACTAGTTTTGTGACCGGCTTGAGGTGAGTAATAGATGTAGATGATGACCTGAGGGTTTGAAACCCCGGTATATCACACTGTGACGCTATATTGAGGCGAGACACGTACTCTACGGTGAGTGCGGGGTCGATTGTGATTGGGGACTATGGCTTAGTCCTACCGAATGATGTTCGTACTGTGTTATTGGCTAGAAATTAGTTGACAAACCTCCTACTTGGATGGTTATGGTTATATTTGGGCTGTATGCCGATTATTTGGATCCCGTAGGGATTATTATCACTATTTTCATGATATTTAGCATGTTTCATGATATCAGTCCAGAGTTAAACACTGTCTTGAAATGGCTAGTAAATTCTAAGGTTTTAACCACTTAATTTATAATTTCTGATAATTGGAACTGAAATTGGTAAGTTTGATTGTGCCCGTGTGGATTGCATGCATATAATTGGATTGATTGTGGATCGGGCTGTATGCTGCAGCGAATGTCACAAAAATATTGCGCTTGGGCTGTAGGAGCCCCTCCGGAGTCTGAACCCCCACAGTGAGCACGGGTACCCAAATGGATCGGGCTGTACGCCGCAGCGGTCATGTGCATTTGCATTGCATCCATACATTGATATCTATCTACTTTATCTATCTCTACTTGTTGTTATTACACTATTAAATGTGTAGGAGTACTGGCTTTGGCTTCACATTGTTGTATTTTCGGGATTTCTTACTATCAGTCATTATACATGTCTACTACCACTGAGATGGAAGTACTTACTTTACTCCCTGCACCATATGTGCTGATCAGGTACCCCGAGTTTAGCTGAGCTTTTTCTGTCTTCAGAGCATTTTTGGAGTAGTCGAGGTAGCTGCCTGACGTCCGCAGGACCCGACTCCTCCCCTATCCCTTTTTATTATCTTTCTGCAGCTTCTGAAACTATGTATTATTGGAGTCTTATTATACTGTATTGTTAGAGGCTCTAGACTCATGACCCCCAGGTCTTTGGGAGTTTATTCTGTATTATCATGATATTTAGCTTATTTCTATCTATCAGTTTATACTTTAAGTTTTATTGCTGTTAATGATATTCAAATAATTGGTTTTGAGCTTCATGCTTGGGTTTAGAGTGTAAATGGTCGG